>JAODAL010081420.1:0-11911 GCA_025379985.1 Phyllomedusa bahiana | reverse complement strand
CCCAATGAAAACTCCCCGCCCTTAATTAGTAAAAACCGGGGAAACCCGGGCCCGTTCCCCCATTCCCCTTGTTCCTGCTGCCACCCAATTTTTTCTCCCAAATTAAATTAGTGGGAACCGGGAACCTGGCTTTTCCCCCCATTTGCCAAAACCCCCTCATTTCCCAAACCAATGCATCCCTGCCCTCTTTCAAAAGTCAAACCGGAAACCCGGTGGGGGTTTTTCCCTTCCCATGTTTTTCGCTGTTTCCCCCAAATTGCTCCCCAACTGGTCAAATGAAAGTTGTTTCCGGGAAAACCTTTGGATGTTTCCCCCTTTTGCCATGTTCTAAAAGGGTTTTACTTAAATATGACATTGGCCGTCTAATGAAATTTGGCCAACGGAACCTTTGGTGTTCCCCTTTTGCCATATTCTCACTGCCCAACCCAAAATGCTATTCCCACATTTTAATTCAAGGGGGAAACCCCGAAACCGGGGCTGTTTCCCAATGCCATGTTCTTGGGCTGCCAAAATTTCCGAGTTTTACGGGGCCCTTTTCCTAAATCTAGTTAAAACCCGGGAATCGTGGCTGTTCCCAAATTACCATGTTTTCTCACTTACCAACCGATTGCAAATTTGCCCCGTTTTAAATTGGGGAAACCAAAACCGGCTGTTCCCCTTTTGCCTTTTTCCCCTGGGTTTTTCCCCCAAATTGGAAAACGGGCCATTAGCCTAGTAAAAACCGGAACCTGGTTGTTCCCCCATTGCCATGTTTTCGCTAGTAAACCAAAATGCTACCACCGTCTAAAGTAGGGACCCAAACCTGGCTGTTCCCCATTCATGTTCCGGACTGCCACCAATGACATTTCCCCGGGTTAATGTGTGGCAAGGGAAAAACCGGGCCCTGCCCCCCTTTTAAATATGTTCTTTCTGAAAAACCCAAATGCTACTGCCGTTTTTAATCTATTTGGGAACCCCTTAAACCGGGCTGTTCCCCCCATTCCCAAAGTTTTGGGCTGCCCCCAATGCTACTGCCGCCCCAATCAAGTGGAACCGCCCCCCTTGGCTGCCCCCCATTGCCATTTTCCCCGGCTTCCACCAAGGTTTACCCCTTAAAATAACTTAGAAAACCCCCGGAACCGGCCCTTTTCCCCCTTTTGCCTTTGTTTTTGGGCTGTAAACCAAATGCAAACCAACCCCGGGCCCCCAAAAGTATTGTTTCCGGGAAAACCGGGCCCTTTCCCCAAACCGTTTTCCATTTTCTGCTCCACCCAATGTCCCCCTTTCCCCGTCTAATGTAGGGAAAACGGAACCCTTTGGCTTTTCCCCCAAATTTAAAAATTTTTTTCACTGCCCCAAGGGGGTTTACTCCCCGTCAAATCTATTTTTAACCGGGAACCGGGCTTTTTCCCCACTCACCATTTTTCCCCGGGGCTGCCACCCAATCTACGGGTTCTAATCTATTCAAGGCGGTTTTTGGCTTTTCCCCTTTTAAAATATTTTTCTAAAACTGCCACAAAATGCAAATTCCGAAAAATTTCAAATGGAAACCTTTCCCCATGGCTTCTCCATTGCCATTTTCTCCTGCCACCCAATGCTACTGCCATCAAAACTAGTAAAAAACGGAACCGGGCTGTTCCCCCTTTGGGGCCCATGTTCTTGCTAAAAAAACCAAATGTTTACGCCACCCTAATCTTTTTTAAAAACCCGGAAAAACCTGCTGTTCCCAAATTGCCATTTTCTCGCTGCCACCAAGGGCCTACGGGGCCTTCTAATCTAGTTAAACCCGGGAAACTTCCATTTTCCCCCCATTGCCATGTTTTTCGTTTCCCCACCAATTGCTATTTGGCCCGGACAAATGAAAGGGGAAAACCGGAATCAGCTGTTCCCTATTGCCTGTTTTTCCCCGGGGGGGGCCCCACCAATGCTACGCTGTCTAATTTGTTGAACCAAAACCTGGCTGTTCCCCATTCCCAATTTTTTCTCACAGCCCCCAAAAGCTATTCCCGGGGCTAATGTAGTTTGAATCTGGAACCCGGGCTTTTCCCCATTGCCATTTTTTCCTCCCAAAACCAATGTTTTATTTTCCCTTTCAAATTTCTGTAAAAACCGGGAAACCGGGGGTTTTCCCCCCTTTTCCCAATTTTTCCCGGGCTGCCCCCCAATGTACTGCCTTCAAATTTCTAGCCCAAAAAAACCGGAACCTGGCTTTTCCCCACTGCCCATGCTCGGCTGCCAGAAATTTGCTTATTTCCCTTCCTTTCCAATTAATCAATGGAACCAAACCTGGCTTTTCCCCTTCATTGTCATGTTCTCCCTGCCACCTTGCTTCTCCCCTTTCCAAATTTCCTAGAGGAATTTGGAACCTGGCTTTCCCCCATTGCTTTTTCCCCGGGTTTCCCCTTTTAAATTTAGCCTTTCAAAAATTCCCAGATGAACCAAAAACCAAAATTGTTTCCAGGGTATCCATTTACCCTTATGAAGGGTTCTTTTCCCAAGCTTCTCCTTTTCTTAAACCTGTTTGGGTAAAAAAATTAAACCCAAAAATTGTTCGGTGGTTCGCCTGAATATCTTAAAGCTCCTTGAAAACCTAGAAAACCCCCCCTTCCCTTTCATTGGGCCCGGGGTCCCGGGACAGAGCGGGGGGGGGCACTCGCGCAGTGTCCGAGATTGGGATACCTAATTGGCGAGGAATCTAGCACACCCCCCTCTTCTTGGGTTTTTCCCCCTCTCATCCTTGACCCCGACTTTTATCTTCTATATTTTGGCATTTAAAATTTTTTCGTTTTTTGTTCTTTCCAATTTGGACTATTAAGTATTCTAAAGGGCAAAACGCCCCCTTCCCTTGGCTGGGGCCTATTTCATAAAAAAATACATACAAGCATTTCCCTGGTATTTCAAACCCAGGTTTTAAAATTTCCCCAAAGGGCCCCCATATTTTGGGCCCCTTTCTTTTAAAATTTTTCATTTAATGTTGAGACTTTTTTGGGTTTTTTAATTTAAGGAAAACAAAAAATACTTATACTTAGGGTACATATAATGTTATTTTTCCCTCTTTTTTTTTTTTTTTTTCCTTTCAATGTACTTTTTGAAAATATAATTGTTTTGGCAAATTTTATATCATCTTTTTGTTTTTTTTAATCCCAGGGGCTTTTTGTTATATGCTGAATCCCTTTAAAAAAAAACTTTTTTAAAATACAAAAATTGCCCCGGGAAAAAAACTTTCCCATTGGAAAATGTGGTTAGAAGTTTGACCCAAAAACCGCCTCATTTTCGAGTTTTCCTTCCCAAAACTCGAACATTTTTAGGGTTAAAATCATTCCAAATTGCTCCCTTTTTTGGGCTTCTTTAAAAGGGTCAATGGAAAAAAATTTTGGTCATTTTAGATTGTGGAATTAACATGAAAAAAGATAATGCTAATCTCTAAAAAGGGGCCTTTGGTATTTTTGGGGCCCTTCTTACAGAGTATGTGAGTAAAAAGAAAAAAAAGTGAAAACATTGTTTTTTTGTGGGTTACAAAGAACAAATGTAGGGGGGAATTTTGTTCGAGTAAAAGCCCATCTCCGTCCCTACAAAAAAAAACCCCCTACAAGAAGCCTGAACAGTTTATTAAAGCTTTTTTTTATTCCGGCTGGGTCCTAAGGGCCATTTTTAAGTGTAAAAAAGATCTCTATAAAGTTTTCCTATGTGTCTTTAAACCCTTTTGGGTTTGGGGGAAAAAACTTGCAGCTCTAGTAGGGGGCCAACAGCTTTGGGGTCCAAATTTTGTGTGAAACTGGAAAAAATTTTTCCAAACCCTTTCCGCTATTGTTGTATGATGAATATGTTTTTGGGCTAGTAAAAATTACAACAGTATATGAGATTTTGCTTTTTAAAAAGGATTTTAAAATAGACCGCCTTTAAATTTAGGGGGACTACCAGATGATTTTTTCCCCTCAAAAAAGAAGTATCATTTGTGCATGGGGAAAAAAGGGAGTCAAACTTAAAATTTGTCTTTTTGGGAAATTTGCCCCTTTTGGGGCCTTTTCCCCCATCCTTCTAGGGGCCCAGTTTTACAGCAGAGGATGCGCTGTTAAGCTTTTTTTTGCATTTTCAGTCAAAACACAGCCCTGCTTTTTAAAAAGTGTTTCTTAAACACACCCATTGCTTTTTCTGTCCTGGGCTAAAGGGGGTTTTAAGTGGGGATGTGAAAGGGGGACAGACGTCTCCACCTTTTTCCCCTTTTTTCCAGGATCCCAAGAGCCAGTCACATTCGGGGACCGGGTCCCTGGCTCCCAATTTGAATTATTCCCCTTTTAATGATAATTTTGTAGGGGATGGACTTTTTTTGACCCGGGTTGTGTGAAATTTTTTTAAAAATTTATTTTTTATTTTCCTTTTAAACTTTTCTCTCCCTTTTTGGGTTTTGGTGCTTACTTCCCCGTTTTGGCCTTTTGCCCCGGCCTCCCAGATTTACTCTTTTCTGTTTGTATTTTCTTCCGGGTTTCTTGTCACTTTACCGGGCGTGGGGGACCCATCCCCCCTTCCCTTTCCGGCCAAAACGGGGGCCGGGAAAGGGAAAAGTGGTCAGGGAAAAGCTTTGGGGGGGTCAAACCCTTAAAGGGGCTCACTTCTGCCCCTTTCCTTTTTTCTTTTCCCCCGGGGGCCCGGGGACATCCCAAACCACGGGTTCGGGGATTTTTGGGAAAAACCCTTTGAAAAAAAGGGGACCCCAAATGGGTTTTTTTTTGTAAAAAATTTGGGTTTTCCCTCATTAAATAAAAATTTTGTAAAATAAACCCCTTTTTTTATAACTCAAAAGGTTTTTTCCAAATTTCTCTGTTTTTCCCTTTTATAAAAAACTAAAAAAATTTAAACCAAGTGGTTTTCCCCAAATTTCCCTTATAGATAGGGGGCCCCCACCTTGCCGGGAAAACTTTTAAAAACCACTAATTAGAGAATATAAAAAGTGTTTTAAATGACATCCCCCCACTATAAAACGAAAAATTTTGGGAAAGGTGGACCTGAAAGAAAGGGAAAAAATGCTGTGTTACAAAGTCCTTAAAGATAGGGTCCCATCTCTTTTCCAAAATTTTTTAAAAAGGGACTTAAAAGAAACAAAGGGAAAAATTTTTAATGTTTAAAAAGGCTGAAAACAAACCCTGTACTTTGTAATTGACCCTGCAGTCTTACTCCTTCTAATCTGTGCCCTTTTTCTTCCCAAACCTCCCAAAATACTCAGAAACACTGAAATTAAAATTTTACTTTAAAAATTACTATTTGCTGCCCTTAAAACCCTGAAATATTTTACTTTTCCCTACAAACCCTAGATTTCCAACCATAAAGTTTTCCACTGAAAAAAAAAAAAACTTTGGGGTTTTAAAGAAAAACCCCTTTCAAAGTGAAACAGAAAAAATTTGGTACTTTAAGGGGCTTTTAATCTTTACTTTGGTTTTCCATGGTTTTCCCCTTTTTTGTTTTGTGCCCTGTTTTTAAATTTCTTTTTAAATATAAATCTTTTATACTTAAAATTATGATTTTAAACCTTTAAAACCTTTCTAAAAAAGGGACACTGTGTTCACATGAAATTTTTGGGGAACATTGACTGGGTTTTTATTTAAATATTATAAACTTTAAAACATGAAAGCTATATATGGGACACTTAAAAGGAATGAAGGCCATGTTCAAAAATTTTTTTTTTAAAGAATCTTGGGTTTTTAGTTCTAAAAAAATTCTAAAATTTAAAAATTGCTTTTTATCATGATGCAGTATTTTAAAGAAAATTGGACTTTGAATCCAAAAAAGGGAAATTACATGAATTTTAAATTTAAAAATTTTGTTACCAGGGCCTTGGGATATAAGCAAAAACAAACCCCTTTTAAAGGGTTTTAAGGGGAATTTTTGGCCCGGGAACTTAAGGGTCAAAAACCCCTTTTTAAAAAAAATTCTGAAAATGTTTTCCCCTTCCCTTCCCGGGAATAACTTTTTAAGGGTTTTTACCTGTTTATTGGTTTTTAAAGTTTTTGTTTTCTTTTGACAATTGTACTTTCCTTTTGAAATTTAAATTTTTGGGTGAAAACAACCCTCTTTAAATGTGTGAAAAAAAATCAAAAAAATATTTGTGAACTTTTTTTAAAAAATTTCCATTTTCAAATTTTAAAATATTTTTCATGAAAGGGGACAATAGCCATAACAAATGAAATGGTAAAAAATAAACCCATCTACCATATGTTAATTTTATGAGGGCCCAAAATTTTTTTTTAAAAAAAAGGGTTTTTTGGGGGCCCCTTGGGGGGGCTTTTAAATTTTTTGAAAGAAAAATTTTTAAAATTTTTCCAAAGGAAAATTTTGGAAACCCAAAATTTTTTTTTTTAAAAAGGGGACCAGCCCAATTATGTTGTGGCTTTAAAGGGGCCCTGTATGTTAGTTTTCCCTTTCCTTTTAAATAGTCCTTCAAAGAAAACGCACCCATCAAGATATTCAAAAAATTTTTTTTCGGAAGTTACAGCAGTCCCGCGCTATAAAATGAAACTTTAAAATGGGCAGTACAATACAATGATAAAAAATTTTAAACTTTTTTAAATTCTTCCTTTTTTTTACAAATAAAAATTTCTTTTGGGTAAAAATTGGGTTTTTAGTGTCATAGTTGACAGACAAAACCCTTTTTTATTTTTTGAAAAAGGGAGTTTCATTATGGGGCTTGTTTTTTGCGGGATGAATTAAATTTTTTTATTGGTCCCAAATTAAATGGGATGCATATACGCTTTTGATCACTTTTTTTTTAAGTTTTTTTTTAGGCATTTGAACAAAATAATAACCCTGATAATAATATCCTGGTAGTGTTTTTATTTTTTTACAGTGGTTTACCATGTGGTATAATTGAATATTAACTTTTACTAAAGCAGGTCAATAGGGATTACAGCGATACCCAATTTGTATTTTTTTTTTTTTTAGGTTGTAGTTGTTTTACACAATAAAAAATAATTTTATATAGAAAAGAAAAAAACATTTTTGCATTGCCATAGTTTGAGTGCCATAACTTTTTTTATTTTTCTGTGTATGGAGCTGTTTGGGGCTTGGTTTTTGGGGATGGTTGACGTTTCCATTTTGAGGGACCGATTTTTGATTGCACATTGATCTGTTTTTAGGAGGCAGGATAAAAAAAATTGGTTAATTCTGGGTAGTGTTTTTATTTTTAATTTTTTACAGCGCTCACCGTGCAGTATACATGACATATTAGTTTTACTCTGCTGGGTGATTTCAATTACTATTAAAGCAAATTTCTGTTTTTTTTTATGTTGTAGGAGTTTAAAAAAAAATTAATGGAATATAACAATGTTTATGCAACGTTCTCTGCTAAGAGCCATACATCTTTCATTTTTTCCATAGATGGAGCTGTGGATGGCTTTTTTTTTTGCAGCAAACTGACATTTTAATTGGCACAAATCGCAATTATGCCATCATTTTGGGGGGGTGTTAATTTCTGTTGATTGTATGGGTAAATCTCATTAAATATTTAATATATTAGGTTATTATGCATGCAGGGATACCAAATATTGAACTTTTTTATTTTTTATCTTTTTTTGGGGTGTTTGGTATTTTTTGAGCACTGTGTTGTTTTACTGTATTTTGTTTTTTTACACTTTTTTATTTTATTTTTTTTAAATTGTCCCACTATAGACTTTAGAGGGGATTTTTAGTTCCCGGGTTAAACATTTTTACATTTCAGGATAAATGACATTTGGCAGTGTTTTATGCCAATTGCTTTCAGCCTACTAGCTCCGCCTGGTCTGACGGGAATCGTCATAGACAATCCAAAGCCATTGTCTGTCCCCCCCGTTTTCATTAACCTTGAACCCGGGTGATCGGTCGTGGGGTTCCGATGGGGGCAGAGGGAGTACCCTCCTCTGTCAAACTCTGTCAAACTGTTGTGATCGCTATTTATTGGGCAGCTAAGGGGTTAAATGGTCCAAAAGGGTTATGACTGCAGGACCCCGGGTCTCAATCACTGGTGGCTCCCCCGTGATCATGCGACATACAGGGTGTTCCTGTAGTCATGGTTCATTAACAGGGACTGCACCATGAGTACAGGAACATCATGGGTGTTAAGGAGAAATAAACTAAGGGCAACATGTTGAAACCGGCCACTCGCCCCGTTTTTATTCTGTTTTTTTTATTGTAAGATCTGACAGTAATATGAAAGTGTCTCACAGCACTTTATAAATCTTCCGTTCTAGACAAGGGAGCCTTAACCTTCACTTTGAAAAATGGTATGATTTTTATAAGTTTTGTGCCAAAATTTTAAACATTTTTGGGAAACTACAATTCTGGTGCAAAAACATCCCCCGATCTTTTTCACATTCAAAAGTGTCATTCGGCAGAGATTTCACCCCCAATTTAGGGGCAAGGCGTTCAACTATATAGAAAAGAGCTTTGAGAGGAGCTTTCTTTCTAACAAACATCCCAAAGGGCGTAATTATACCATAGCAATGCTATGCGGCCCAGTAGTTGAGGGGGCCCCTTTTCAAAAACCCTTTTCCTTTCAAAAAACCCAGCAATGCTATATGAGTTCTTGATACTGACGATATGAATAAAGTTTATATAATTGCTACTTACAAAGATGTTTTAGAGTCCTGTCATTAGGTCGGGCACTAATTTTCTATGGTGCCCCCTGAATATAAGTTATGCCCCGGTCAACGTCTTTATCCTTCTTCCAAAGTAAATGCATTGACTGTACAGTTTGTAAGCGGCAATAGGTTTCCCCAACTTCCCCAGAGTCAAAAAATTTTTAAAACTGACCCCAATTTAGAAAAATAGTAATTGTTCTCCTAAGAAATTGGTATGATTCTTTAAAAAATTTTTTTATATGTAAACTTTGCAATAAACCCAAAATTTGTTCACAATAATCCTTTTTTCGGAAAAAAACCAGGTTCTCCCCTATCGGGGCCAAAATTTTAAAGCCACATTTTTTCCCCATTATGTAGCTATCCAAGGTTTTTGGGTTGGGAATGAGAAAGAATAGGGAACCAAGTTGCATTATGCAGTCTCCTGCACATTTTTTAAATTTCTTTTATGCTGGGTTTAAAACATTCCATTAAGTGTTTTAGCTTGAACGGATAAACTGTAGGTTCTTTTTATACATGGAATGGGTGGGGATGTTTGGACTTTTCACTTCTAAATTATTATTGCAGTTTTCCAAAGATAAAAAAAAAACCCTTTGTTTTTTGGGGAATTAAACCCGTGCAATTATTTCAAAAATTACCTTTTTGTTCTCAAAAGTAATTTTTGGTTGTGACTTTCCAAAAATGTCGCTTCACATTAAGTTCGAATCCCAACTGTAATACTTCGCATTGGTAGATTTAAACTGATATCTAAAGATTTTAAAGTCAAATTTTGCTTAGTGGGGTTTTTCTTTTTTGCCTGGTCTTTCGGTTTTTTTTTTTTGGGGCCTTACGTCCTGTAGATTGGCAAGCGGAGCTGGCTCCGTCAGTTCCCGATGTGTTTTTGTGATAAGTGGTGTTTAGATACATAAGGAGTGTGTGTGTCATTGAGGTATGCTATGACTAACGGATAAAAACCGAAAGCGTCAGCATTTTTTACCATGTTTATAATGCCAATATTTTTTCTGAACTTTATTTAAAGCATTTTATATTTTCTTGGGGCTGCTGGGATTTCCTATTACAATTTTGATCTGCATCGCATTCCAGAGTGCCCTCCGTGCAGCCCGCCCTAGAGGAAAAGGTTTGGGGCTGGGCATACCCTTCTTTTTTTGTGCTCATTTGTCCAGCCCAAAGATATATGGGGGGGCATGTATGAACCTTTGGGCCCCTCGCCCTTTTTAAATTCTTTTTTTAAAAAAGTTACAGTCTGACATATTAGAAAGGTCCCTTTCAGCATTTTTAAATTTGGCCGTTCACTCCAAAATAATCTCGCCCTGCCACTTTGAAATGGGAAGTTTTTATGAGTTTGGACGTTTTTTTTGGGTATTGTACAATCTAGATGACACCCCCTGAATCTTTTGGGCAGTCAAAAGTTCTTGCCCGGCATTGCACCAATTTGGGCATACGATGGTTTTTAACAGCTATAGAAAAGGGCATGGGCATTTTGGGTCAAAGCATCGGCAAAAAAAAAAAAATGGCGCACCCCATTCAACAAATCACACAGCAATCCTAATGAGTTTTTAATTTTACTAGTAAACTTTTCCCAAATATCACTTATTTTAAACAATGAAAACCATCAAAGCGGGAAAAAAAAAGGGGACATCCTATTCAGATCAATCTGATTTTTCTAGGAGTTTCTGAATCTCCCGTAAAAAAGTATGACATTGGCATTTTTAAACATGTGCCACATTTCCCCAGGGAAAGAAAATTTCTGTAAAGTCTAAATTTTTAGGTTCTAAAAAATGTGTTATCCCTTTAATCAATGTTTTGCTTTGGGCAAACACATAAAAACCCGGGTTTTTAAACCTCATTTCCCGTGAATACCCCCAAAGGGGTTTCCCAAGTTTTGCTGATATAAAAAAAACATGCGGGCTAATTAGCAATCCCTTTTTTTATAATTAAGGTTACAACCTTTAAAATTTTTTGCAGCTTTGAAAAAAGGTCATAAATTTGTAAGTTTTGATTTTGGGGCAGGGGAACCATCGGCTTTGGAGCCTGCTGTTTCTTTCCATTTTCCTTTTAAACTTTGGTTTCTCCAAAAAAACTTTGGAAAATTTAAATTGGGCCTCCTATGAAATTGGCCCTATTTGTGTAAAAAGGGAAAAAAGGGCTAAAAAACTTCCAGTGGCGAAACAGAGGGTTTTTAAATGATTAAAAAATCTTTTTAAAAAGCACAATTCTGGGTGCTAAAATATGCAACGGGGGAATTAAATACAAAACCCTTGTCACTTAAAATTGTTACCAACCTTTGGGTTTTAACGGAAGAAATTTTTCAAATGACCTAAAAAATTTTTAAAAGGGTTTCAAAAATTTTGGTTAGTAATGTACCCCTGGAAAGAAAAACCCCAGAAAGTAATTTTGATTATCTTGGGGCCTTCCAAAATTTAAAAGGAAATTTGACTGAAGATAATAAAACCCAAAAAATCCTTTAAAAAAACCTGTGGAAATGCCAAAATTTAAAGGTTTTTGGTTTGAAAAAAGAAAGAACTTACTGAATAAAAAAAATAAATAAGAAATAGAAAGGGTTTTACACAATAAAATTTTTTTCCCAACCCCTTTTTAATTAAAAACCCAAAATTACCAAAAAAAATTGTTTAAAACGGGGGAATTTCCCTTGGGGCCCACATATATGGAGTTAGTTCTTGGGGCCCAAATTTGTGGAGTTGAATTTTGGGCCCCACCAGTACAGTTGAGGGATTTGGGGGTTTACCCCGTGGAATTGGAAACTTTGGGGGCTAAAAAAGTGGAACTGATCCTTTGGGGGGGTCACCAGTGGGGTCCCAAACCCTTTGGGGCCTCCCCGTTTTAGTTTTTTTTCTTGGGGGCCCACCAGTAGAGTTTATTCTTGGGGGGCCCACCAGTGGGGGGTTTAATTTTGAGGTCACTAGTGAAGTTTAAATTTTTGGGGCCCATCCCGTGGAGTTTATTCTTGGGCCCACCAATGGGGTTGATTAAAATTTGGGCCCCACCAAAAGGGGTTGATTCTTGGGGCTCACCAGTTTGACTTGATTTTTGGGGGGTTTACTCTTGAGTTTTTTTAAAATGACGTATATCCCCTCACTTTTCCCCCCCCTTTTTCTGCCTTTCTCCCTGAAAAACAGCTCGAGGCCTTTAAAGAGCCCCGGGCCCGGGTTTTCCCCTTCTCCATTTGGAAAAGTCTGAACCCGATTTATAAAATTTTGTTTCCCAGGAACAAAAAGCAATTTGGGGCCAGCTATAGACCCGGTTTTTTCCCATGTAAACATCACTATATGTAAACCCTGGGTTTTAAGCAATTTTTCTTCAAGTTTACC
>JAODAL010081419.1:0-11911 GCA_025379985.1 Phyllomedusa bahiana | reverse complement strand
TTTAAAATATGACCTGTACCAAACCTGCTTTTCACAGAAAAAATGCCAAAAAAATTCAAAACATGACCCTTGAGCCCTTTTTGACAATTGTAAGAACAAATTTATTTTTAGAAACATTTTTTTATAATAGGACCTGAAATTACGCTTTTAAAACAACTGACCCCAAAAAATTTAAAAAAAAGACTTCTCAGCCACTTTTAAAAATTGTAAGGAAAATGCCACTTAAAAGCCACATTTCTTTTTTCCAAAAGGGGCCCATGATTATAGCTGTATCTCACAGCACCAGACCCAAAAAATAAAAAAATCTCCACACCTTTTTTAAAAATTGTGGGAAAAATGCCACTTAAAACCCACTTTTCGTCCAAAGGACCAGATTATTGCTGTATCTCACAGCCCCAGACCACAAAAAATTAAAAAAAAGACTCACACCATTTTTAAAAATTGTGAGGGAAATCCATTTAAAACCACATTTCTTTTCCAAAAGGACCATGATTATAGCTTTTTCTCACAGCACCATGACCAAAAAAATTATAAAATGATTTCACAGCCACTTTTAAAAATTGTGGGGAGAAATGCCACTTAAAAGCCACATTTTTCTGTTCCAAAGGCCATGTAAGCTTATCCCAGAAACATGACCCCAAAACTTTGAAAAGCGAAAAATTCAAAAGATAAGGAGAAAATGGAATACTTTTGTCTTAAAAACCTTGCTTCTTTTAAAACAGCCCTACGCAAAACCAGCAAAATGAACTGTTGGGAACGAGAAAAAAAATGCAGTAAGAAATATCATTTTTAAAAAAATTTTTCAAGAGGACCATTTCTTTTGAAGGGAATTGAAGTAACCGGGCAACTAACGTGACCTGGGAAATTGGGCCCCACAACATCACAAGATCCGCCTGTTTTCATCTTGATGGATGTAAAACGATCCACATTACTGTGGAAACCGGGACGTTTTGTCTTAATGACTCCCCCAGCTGTGGCGAGGTCCGCTCAGATAGGAACCGGCGCGGGGGCGGGACAACCCCTCATGGGTGGCGACAACCGGCCTTCATCCATTTGGAACCCAAAAGTCTTTTGGGGCCCGGGAAAACATACAAAAATGGGTTTTGAGACCAGATAGTCGTGCACCATGACTAAGCGGCCCTCGTGTTTTTTTAATGTGTGCCCTGCATTGCATGCTTGGTGAGGTGGAAAAAAAGTTTTGCAAGGTCACCCTTACTTTTGCCCCCTTTGCCTCTGCTGCCGTACGCCTACTTGGCACCTCTGCGGTCACGCGCTGCTTGTCCACCGTGACTTTTGAAGAACGGAAGCAACGCAACAGTGCCTCCAGAAAACAATCAGAAAGGCTCCATTTTGCATTTTACTCCTATTTGGGTGGGGGGGGAAGGAAAAAGTGCTGAGTTTTGTTTGTCCCGGGGGACCAGAGGGGGCCACCCATAAACCGTTGTTAAATTTTGATGGCCAAAAGCGGGGATCTGTTGGAGGAAATGGAGCCCCAAGCACTCAGTGAGAGATGGAGCCTTGATTTCCCAGCCTCGGGTCGAGGGCACTAGAAAACTGACTTCCTCATCTTCCTCCCCCCTAAAAATTCGCCCAACCTCTTTCCGGGCGGGGACTGGGGAACACGGTTCTAGGAAAATACCTCCTCCCCTCCGCTTCCCCCCAGCACAGCTTCAACACAGCCCTGACTTGCCTCAGATAAAGCACCCTAGAGCTGGGCGCCCCCTTTACTAGCCCTGGACCCCGGAAGCACTGCAATAAGACCGATAAAATTGTAAACTGTGGGGCCTTGGGGATTCGACGGAAGAAAGGCTCCTGTCCCATCTGGCCGTCTCCTCCCTGTCCTGGTGGACCTGATGTTTCAGATGTCCAACGATCATTCCAGAAAAAATCACCACAATCTCATCGACAAGGCATTGTCCGCACGACCTTTTTTGGTGGCTTCTTCAAAACTGCGGGATGGGGCGAGCCTTTCACCGCCTCCACTCTCGTGGCTCAACCCCCCAGGTCCGCTCCGCTGCTTGTCAGCCATGTGTCACTTCGTACTGCGTAATGGCTTGCGCTGCTGCCACAATCGCTGGAGCATGTGGAGGGTGGAATTCCAGCTTTTGGGCAATGTCAACAATGAGACTGTTGAGGGGGAGCCGAGCTGGGACCGAATGCAGCCAGGCGGGACGAAGCAGGGGTGCGAAGGGCAAAGTGGAACTCAGACCTCGGGGCTTCGCCCATCGGGCATCCAGACCCGGTAGCGCTTTAAAAATTTCTGGACGCGATTTCATGTAAAGTGCCAGGAAAGGGGAGTGCTCCACCACCGATTTAAGGTGGCCAGCAGTTTTCGTCCTTTAATCGCACACCACCTTGCCGGGCACAAGGTTCTTGTCACCCCCGCACCGGGTTTAAAGGGGTCTCCAAGAAATAATTTAAACACGCCGGTTTCTCTGGGCCCGTATGCCACCAGAGGCCCTTGGGAAAGAGCCCTGCACCACCCGGGGTTTTTGAAGAGCGGCCCGAGCCGAACCACCGTCACCACCAGAGCACCACCCACTCACTCATGGTTTTCACAGAGATATAGCGCCCTTTGGCCGTGCTTTACTACCCTTTGTCGGGGTCAGATGACCCGGACACCGATACAGACAAGGGCCTTAAAAATTTTAGATGACACGGGGGCGGGCTGGGGCGGGGGTGACTTTTCTGGCAAAAAAATGAGCTCGGCATCTGGTAATGGGGCGGGCAAGGGCTATACGTGGCAGAACCCACTGTGCCACAAACGAAAGGCAACATTTCCAAGGCCAATGCGACTTTCAGCATTTGGTTTTGGGGTGGTTTGGGTTAAAGTCTTTTTTCTCTCCCAAAACCTGGAAACAGAAGCTGGCTGCAACGGCCGCTGTACGGCGGCAGTTCGCAAACGGCAGAAGGAGAAGGGGTAGAAGGGGTCTTTGGTGGGCTGGTGTTACTCGGGGCGACTGGGGCTGAAGCGGGGGCATCCTGATCATGACCTGAGAACAGGGGCACTGGGGAACGCTTAGGGGGGGCAAAGGAGGAAGGGGGCGGAACAGAGGGTGTGACAGTGGTTGGAACCGGATCATCTGGTTTTTTTTGGCCAAGTTTTTTGCCCCCATTTCAACTCGCTTTCGCGCAGTACTAGACATTTTGGTGGTGGAAAACACCTAAGATTTTTGCCTCTCTTATGCTTACGGCAAAGGCGGCATTACATCCCCTGGTAATCAGGGGCTGCTCAAAGAAGGCCCGGCTTAAAGGGGGTCCTGGACCTTTTTGAGCGAAAGCGGGGACGGGTTTCCGCTGCCGTTGGCGGCGGAATCATATCAGCGATTCTGAGACCGCCCTCACCCTTTTTGGGGCGGGACCCCCTATTTGACACAAAACCCCATCGTTTTTCCCCCCGCCAGTAGAATCCGCAAGCAAATTCTGCGGAAAAAACCAGAGGGATCCGCAATTCTTCATCTCAATCATCAACCGGGTGACTTGGTTGTCGTGACTTTCTCACCGGGGCCCGGGCTACAAGCAAGGGGCACTGAAAGGGGCTTCCCCGACCCCCCCCGGGTTTTTTTGCCGTTTAACCGGTTTCCCTTTCCCTCCCCTCTGATTGCATAGTAACGGGGCCAAGCAACAAAAATCATCCTCTTTGGCCTCTTGATCTTTAACAGCCTTCTGACCCCAACCGCATTTTGTCATCAAAGGGGCTTCAAAAGGGATTATCCACAGTGGGGGGAAACACGATTACATTTGGGCTGCCTTCGCTTCATGTTGAACGATGCTGATGATGCTGAACGATATTTGGGGCCCGGGGACTGGGAGGACAGGGGGTAAGACGCGGATGCGGGTTGGGCTTAAAAAACTGAAGAACAGATTGCGACGCTGTCGTTACTGAGATTCACAGCCCGACCACGTAAAGGGCCTGACGGTCCGCAACCGACGACCGCTGGCAGCATTTATCGCCACCTGAAGGAGCACCTTCTCCCACTTCTACCCTTTCCAGTCCCACCCCCCCCTTTGCTCCTTACCACCTGCATTTCGCCCAATTTTTAGAAAGATAAAAATTTTAGAAGGGATGGGAAAAGTTTTTGAAAGTCTCTTATTAAAAGACAGCAAATCACACTATTCTCAAAACCCTCAAAAACAAAACAAAAAATTTCCCGCTTCAAATTTTAAATGCAAAGGGGCCTCTATCAAAAAGCTGGCCTGCGCAAAGTGAAAAAACACCTATCTGAAATGTATACAGATAATAAAAAGGGATTTTTTGCACAACAAATACACCGGGATGACTACAAAAAGCTGTATTCAAATTTAAGTGCAAGGTGCCCTATCAAAAAAGCGGACGCGCCAAAGTTTAAAAAACACCTATTGAAATGTATACAAATAAAAGGGGTTTTTGCACCTAACAAAACACCTGCGTGACTTTCAAAATTTCAGTATTCAAATTTAAGTCAAAAGGGGCCTCTATCAAAAAAGCTGGCCTGCGTCAAAGTGAAAAAAAACCCCATCTGAAATTATACAAAAATAAAAAAAGGGATTTTTTGCACCTACAAATACACCACATGGGTACAAAATTTCTGATTCAAATTTTAAATGCAAATGCCTCTACAAAAAAGCTGGACGCCCCAAAGTGAAAAAACACCAAACTGAAAGGGATATGGATAAAAAAAATTTTTTGCACCTACAAATACATCTCGTGACTTCAAAAAGCTGTTCAAATTTAAGGGAAGTGCCCCCTATCAACAAAACGGGCTGCGCCAAGTGAAAAAAACACCTAACTGAAATGTATATGGATAATAAAAGTGGGTTTTTTCACCTAAAAAAACACCGCGGGGACTACAAAATTGCAAATTCCATTTAATGCAAGGTGCCCTATCAACAAAGCGGACGGGCCAAAAATAAAAAAAAACCTATCGAAATGTAAACGATAATAAAAAGGGAGTTTTGCACCTAAAAAATACACCTGCGGTGAAACAAAAATTTCTGTAAACAAATTTTAAATGCAAGGTCCTCATCAACAAAGGGTGGCCTGCGCAAAGTGAAAAAACACAACTGAAATGAATGGATAATAAAAGTGAGTTTTTTCCAAACAAATACACCTGCGGTTACACAAAATTTCATATTCACATTTTAAATGCAAGGGCCCATAAACAAAGCTGGGCTCGCCAAAGGAAAAAAACCTATCTGAAATGTATACGGATAATAAAAGTGGGGTTTTGCACAAAACAAAAACATCGCGGGGACTACAAAATTGCTGTAGCACAATTAAGGCAAGGTACCCATCAACAAAGCTGATTTCGCCCAAAATGAAAAAACACCTTCTGAAATGTATAAAAAAAAGGAAAAAAAGTGGAGTTTTGCACCTAACAAATACACCTGCGGTGACTACAAAATTTCAGTATTCAAATTTTTGTGCAAGGTGCCCTACAAAAAAGCGGGGCTTTAAAGTGAAAAAAAACACCCTTTTGAAAGTATACGGATATAAAAGGTTTTTTTTTTGCACCTATCAAATCTCTGCGTACTTCAAAAGCTGTAAACCCAAATTTTTAAATGCAAGGGGCCTCTATCAACAAAGCTGGGCTGCGCCAAATAAAAAACACCTACGAAAATATATACGATAATAAAAGGAGTTTGCACCAAAAAAATACACCTGCGGTGACTACAAAATTGCAGTATTCCATTTAATGCAAAGGGGCCCCTATCAACAAAGCGGGCAGCGCCAAAGGGAAAAAACACCTTTCTGAAAGTAACTATAAAAAAAAGGGAGTTTTGCACATAACAAATACACCTCGGTGACTACAAAATTGCATTAAATTTACATTTAAGTTGAAGGTGCCTCTAAAACAAAGCGGACTGCGCCAAAAAAAAAAAACACCCATCGAAATTTATACGTAAAAAAAAGTGGATTTTGACATAAAAAACACCTGCGGTACTACAAAATTGCAGTATTCACATTTAAGTGAAGGTCCCTATAAACAAACTGGACTGCCCACAGAAAAAACACCTATCGAAATGATACGGGGTAAAAAAGTGGAGTTTTGCACCTAAAAAAATCATCTGCGTGACTTCAAAATTGCTGTATTCACATTTTAAATGCAAGGTCCCCACAACAAAGCTGAAATGCGCCAAATAAAAAAAACCTATCTGAAATGTAACGGAAAAAAAATGGAGTTTTGGACCTAAAAAATACACCTCGGTGACTTCAAAATTGCTGTATTTAAAAAAGTGCAAGGGCCTCATCAACAAAGCTGGCCCCGTCAAATGAAAAAAAACCTATCTGAAATGTATAGGATAAAAAAGTGGAGTTTTTTCACATAACAAATACATCTGGGTGACTACAAAAGCAGTATTCACATTTAAGGGAAGGTGCCTCTATCAACAAAGCTGGACTGCGCCAAAAGGGAAAAAACACCTACTGAAATTTACGATAAAAAATTGATTTTGGACCACAAATACACCTGCAGTGACTACAAAATTTCGTATTTAAATTTAAGTGCAAGTACCCTATCACAAAAACGGGCTATCCAAAATGAAAAAACACCACTGAAATGTAACCGATAATAAAAGTGGAGTTTTGCACCTAAAAAAATACCCTCGGGGACTACAAAATTGCATATTCACATTTTAAATGGGAAGGGCCTCTACTAAAAGCTGGACGCGCCAAAGTGAAAAAAAAACCTATCGAAATGGGAAACGATAAAAAAAGTGGGGTTTTTGCACCAAAAAAAAATACACCTGCGGGGACACAAAATTGCTGTATTTAAATTTAAGGCAAGGTGCCTCTATCAAAAATTCTGGCCTGCGTCAAAGTGAAAAAAAACCTATCTGAAATTAATGGATAAAAAAAGTGGATTTTGCAATAACAAATACACCTGGGGTGACTAAAAATTGCAGATTCCATTTAAATGCAAGGCCCCTATAAACAAAGCTGGACGTGCCAAAGTGAAAAAACACCTATCTGAAAAAGTATACGGATAATAAAAAGGGGGTTTTTTTACCAAAAAAATACACCGATGACTAAAAATTGCTGTAATCACAAAATTAGTGCAAGGGACCCCATCAACAAAGCTGGACTGCCAAAGTGAAAAAACACCTATCTGAAAAAGTATACGGAAATAAAATGGATTTTTTCACCTAACAAATAAAAACCCGCGGGGACTACAAAAAGCATATTTACATTTAAGGCAAGGTGCCTCTATTAAAAAAGCTGGGCTGCGCCAAAGTGAAAAAAAAACCCCATCAAATGTATACGGAAATAAAAATGGGTTTTGCACTAAAAAATACACCGCGGTGCTACAAAATTGCGATTCAAATTTTAAATGCAAGGTGCCTCTATCAGCAAAGCTGGACTATCCAAAGGAAAAAAAACCTTCTAAATTTATACGGATAATAAAAGTGGAGTTTTGCACCAACAAATACACCTGCGGTGACACAAAAATTGCAGTATTCACATTTAATCAAGGTGCCCCTATCAACAAAGCTTACTGCCCAAAGTGAAAAAAAACCACTGAAAGTTACGGGTAAAAAAGTGGAGTTTTGCACCAAAAATACACCTGCGGGACTTCAAAATTGCTGTATTCACATTTAAGTCAAGGGGACCTCTACAACAAACTGACGCGCCAAAGGAAAAAACACCTATCTGAAAAGTATACGGATAAAAAAGTGAGTTTTGCACCCAACAAATACACCCGGTACACAAAAATTTCGGGTAATTTTTCTTTAAGTGCAAGGTCCCTATCAACAAAGCTGGACTGCGCCAAAGTGAAAAAACACCTATCTGAAAGTATACGGATAATAAAAGTGAGTTTTCACCCATCAAACACTTTAGAATAGAAAAGATCGTACCTAATATAAATTCAGGCTCCCAAAATTCAAAAATATTTTCAACAGAAAACTGTTAATAAAAAGCCATTGCAATGCAATGTCAACAAATTTGGGCTGCACAATATCCCCCCATCCTTTAAAGAGCTTGCTGTTTTGCCCCCCCCCCCCTGCTTCCCCCGTGACTTTTCAGGGCTAATGTTCCTTTAAAATTCTCAGCCTAAGTACCTAAAACTGCAAATCTCTAATCACCTAAGTTCTAATGTTCACGCAAAAGCATAGCTGTCAGTATGAAAAAAAAAACAATTTTGCTGAGGTTGGGCAAGACCGAGCACACTTCCACTCCAGAACGCTGACAACCCCACTGAGGAAGAACAGGGAAGGGCTGTTCAGTAAAAACCGGGCAGTTTATTTTTTCCAACCAATCCAAACCATACACATCCCCCTCATGACTCACACACACGCCACCCGCCTATTCTCTAAGCTGATTTGCTGGCCGCCAAAATGACAGAAGCGCTAAAAATGGCGCGATTTTAAAAGATTATGCGCAATTTTTAACCTAAATTATGTGTGATCGAAAAAATCCGTCAAAAAAAAAACCGGCCGTTTCAACTTTGTCGATAATAATCGCTAGAGATGGGGAATTTCCTGAAATTCTTTCGTTCACTTCGCCAAAATTTCTCGGCAAAAAAAACTTGTTCCAATTACTTCGGCCGAATCACGTAAAAAACACTATTTCCAGGCTGCACAGAGCCTGCAGGGTGCTGTAGAACTTTTTCCATGCTTTCCCCCTTAAGGACCCACCTGTTTTGCCCTTTCCCGACACACCCATTTTTGAAATCTGACATGTGTAAAATTTTATGTAGAATAACTTTTTGACACTTTTACCTATTCATGTGATTCAGAATTGTTTTTTCATGACACATTGTGCTTTAAGGGTAGAAAGAAATTTTTTCCATACAATCCTTGTTTGTTTGTGAAAAAAATCAAAATTTCATAAAAAATTTAAAAAAATTAGCATTTTGAAAGTTGAAAAATTTTCTCGTGCAAACAGATATTTTTACCAAAAAAGTTTTAAACATCCCCAATTTCCACTAAGTTGGCATCTTTTTTTAAATGTCTTTTTTTTTTTTTTTACGACATTAGAGGGCTTAGAAATTTAGTAGTAATTTTCTACATTTTAAAGAAAATTTGAATATACTTTTTTTTAGGCCACTCCAGTTTGAATTGGTTTGGGGGGCTGCAGTTAGAACCCCCATAAGTATGCCACGAGAAATTGACCCCTTAACGTTTTTACAAACTAATTTTAGGAAGTTTGAAAACCCTTCGATATTTCACAGAAATTAAGAAAAGTGGAGGTGAAATTCAAAATTTCATTTTTTGAGATTTTAAAATTTTTACCTTATTCACGGGGAATCGGAAAAATTGACTGGGTAAATGCAATTTAAAATATAAACCCCCCCAGCGGGCCGTTTTTGGGAGATTCCATATGTGCCCTATGCATATTTGGCTCACCCAATAAGCCCCAGAATAGGAGGAGCACCTCTAACTCGGGGGTCCTTTTTCAATCGATTTTATTTAGGCCCATTTCATTTTTGGGAACCCAAAAGGGGGTGCAAAACTAATAAAACCCCCCTAAATAGACCGCATATTGAAACACACCCCTTAAGAAAAAAATCCGGGGTGCATTGATAATAGACCCCACAGGGATTCAACAATTTTTTTTTAGCTAAGGCTTTGAAAATTTAAAAAAAAAATTTTTTTTTTCAAAAATCTGAAATTTTTAGCTAAAATTTTCATAATCAAGGAATCCTGGACAAAAAAACCCTAAAAACTTTTTTTAAGAAATTTTCTTCAATTTTCGGCAATACCCACATGTGGGGTAAACTGCTGATTTGGGCGCATGGGCAGGCTTAAGGGAGGGAGGTATTTGGCTTTTGGAACCAGATTTTTGGTGGGGGCCATGCCCAAAAAGCCCCCAAAGAAAGCAGAAAAAGGCGAAACCTTTCCAGAAGTCCCCCCATTTTGGTTAAACACCCATCAGGGATCTTCTGGGGGTGTACTGGCTTTTTGGAGACGGTTTTCCATTTTTTTTTTTTTACTTGGGCAAAAAAAATGGGGGGGGGAAACCTTCGGTCATTGTTTTTTGAGTTTTCAAATTTTTCAGCTTCGCCGGAATGTAAATGATGTGAAACTTTACATGGGGGTCGACAATTACAAATTTTTAATTTATATTTTTTTTTTCTGTTTTATTACTTTTAAAAAGTAAAATACGTCAAAAAAATTGCGTTTTTTTGTTGTCCTATTTGACAGCCATAACTTTTTTATTTTTCTGTTGCAGAGCTGGTATGGGCTTGTTTTTTTGCGGAATTTATTGAAATTTTTTTGGGGACCAATTATGGGGGGATATGATGCTATTTTTTTCTAGATGTTTTGAACAAAAACACTCTTGGTAGGTTTTTTTATTTTTTTTTTTTATAGTGGTACTTAAAAGAATTATACATGGTAGCTTTACCAGCAGGCAATACGATTAACCGATACCCATTTTTTTATATTTTTTTTTTGTTTTACTGCTTTATACAAAAAAAACACTTTTTTTTTCAACCAGGAAAATACGTTTTTGCCATAACTTTTAAAATTTTTTTTTGGCTTGGAGCGTGAGGGACTTTTTTTGCGAGATGAGTTGACGTTTTTATTAGATCTTTTTGGGGGACAAGGTTTTTTTCCTTTTTTAAAACCATTTTTGGAGGGCCCGGGGGAAAAAATACTCAATCCCATAGGTTTTTTTTAATTTTATTTTTTAACAGGGAACCGTCAGTGTCCTTTATAAGTTAGCTTTTTCTCTTTGGGTCGCTTAATTTTGGCGATACCCTTTTATTTTTTTTTTTTTAGTTGAAGCCTTTAAAAAAAAAAAAAAAAAAGTGTTTTTTTGTGTGAAAACAATTTTTGATCGCTATTTCTAGAGCTATACTTTTTTTTTTTTTTCCGTATACAGAGCTGTATAAGGACTTTTTTTGCGGGATGAACGACGTTTTTAAATTGGTTTCCAAAATTTGGCTTCTAGGAGTTTTTGATCGCTTTTTATTCCATTTTTTAGGGGCCGCGGTTTAACAATAATCTTAATTCTGATTTTTTTTTTTTTTTTTTTTTTTTTTTTACGGGGTTCACCACAGGTTCATTACAGACAATTTATAGGCAGGGCGTTACGCACGCGGCAAAACCAAATATGGGGACTTTATTAATTTTTTTTCTTTTTGGGGGGCGTTGGGGTTTGTAAAAAGGGAAAAGGGCGGTGTCGTATTTTTATTTTATTTTCGTGTTTGTGTTTTTCTTTTTTTTCACTTTTTTTTTTTCCTTTTTTCCACATTTTTATTTTACTTTTCCCCATAGGGATTTGAATGAGAGATCTTAGATCTCCATTTAATAGGAAACGTGCACACTTGTTTCAAAAAATTTGGTTTCCCATGAAACTGTCGCACGATGCCGGGGGCAGCCCCGGGGGAGGGGCGGGGATCGTGACCACAGAAACCCGGGAAGCATTCCTGCTTCCCCTGCTGTCTGTCAGAGGACAGGACTGACGGGCCCATCCGTGCCTGCTGGGGCCCACAGAGACCAGGAGGGCGATCTCCCCCCTGGTCTCCTTAGTTATTGCACCCATCGCGCGATAATTTGGGGTTAACCGCCCCCCCCCCCTCCGAGCGATCCGGGCGGGGCCCACGCTGCGGGATTTAGCTGTAATATACAGCTGACACCCCCGCCCATCGAGGGAAACCTGCTTTAGAGTTCGCGCATCCTCAGGACTATCCTAAAATCCAGGTGCTGAACCCCCCAAAACCCGGACATGGATACGTCTAAGGCGTTAAGGGGTTTTAAAAGCAGAGGGACTTGGTTTGGTCTTCATACAATTTGTGTTTTAGATGACACCACAGCTGCCGCCGCTCTTTGAATGCCTTTTACTATAAAATTCCCGGGCACTTAAGAGGGAAAAAAGCCAAAAAAATAAAACGGGAATGTAGCCCGAAAAAATCATCCAGCGAAAGCGAAAAAAACAAGCGAGAGCTCAGGTGGGAACTTAGTGCAGAGTTGGAGGGTGACGGGG
>JAODAL010081418.1:0-11912 GCA_025379985.1 Phyllomedusa bahiana | reverse complement strand
GGGCCCGGCCCCCAAAAGGTTCGGAGTCAAAAAGTAGCAAGAGGTCTGGTAAAAGGAAAGGCGGGAAATACATTTTGGGGGAAAGGCTTTAGAAAAAGGCAGGGAAGGGCCCCAACATGGGCCAGCAAAGTATTAGGGGGGAATTTAACCTTCTAAAAGGGGGGAAGCGCCAGGAAAATTGGGCCAAATTTTAAGGGGAAACGCGGCCCCTTTTTAAACCCCGCGAAACGAGCGGGGCCCCGCCCTTGGGACCCCAGGCAACGCGCGCCACCCGGCCCCGGCAGAGGACGGGGAAAGGGTCAAAAAGGAGCGAGGTTAGGTGAGTCCCGGGGCAGCAGAACCCCCCGGGCCCTCTTTCCCCGGCCACGGGGAAACCCCGACCCCCGGAAGTGGGACAACCCGGGAAAGGGGGTAAAGGGTCGGGCCCCCGCCCGGGCGGGCCCGGGGGAAGGGCGGGAAAAGGGGGCCGGGGGACAAGGGGCAACAAAAAAGGGCTTGTTTATCCCCCTTAAAGATACTTAATCAAGCTATTTAGATAAACCCAGCCCCTATAACCAAAAGGGTAAACAATGTTTTTGATCTTTTAAAAACACTTTTGGGTGGTTTTTTTAGAAAAAGCTGTATTTGAAAACCAAGCCCAAGCCCTGCACCAAAAATTGGGAATGTGTAGAAGGGATCTGGGAAACAAAAATTTTTTTGGTTTTAAGACCTGCTTGAATCTGATTCATGGCCCCAAAAGGGAAATTTTGATTTTTTAAAAACACTTGTGGGTGGGGGTTTGGGAAGTTTGGAAGAAAAACCCTTATTTTTTTAATTCCAAAAGTCCAGTCTGTACCCAAAAATTGGGAAATGTTTGAGATTTTGGTCAAGATTTTGTTGAATCGGATCCCAGAGCCCAGAAGGTTTCAGGCAGTTTTGGGAAAACCAAAGGGGGGTTTTTCCCAAAAATGAACAAAAAAAATTTAAAAATTTTAACATTTTAAATTTTTAGGAAAAAAACATAAACAATGCGGGTTACGGGGAAAGAATCTGAAAGAACTAACAGAATGTTTAAAAAATTCCAATTAAAAGTTATGTAAAAAGCTTGGGGTAAGATAAACGGGTATTTTAAAATTTACAGTAGCCTAAATTAAAAAAGTGTAGTTGGAGGGGGAGTTTATGGAGCCTGTAAGTCCCAATTTAAAAAAACATTGTTACCCTTTGCTTTTTCAGTGTAAAAATAAAAAATTTATTGGATAAATTTTTAGAACAAAAAAAAATTTTGTAAGAAAGGGGCAGAACACTGCAGGAAACATTTGTGGCGTACTCTGTTTTTTTTGTTCGGGAGAAATAGTATTGGGGCCTCCCCATCAATCCTGCAAAACTTGCCCTCACATCTGATCCCCATGAATTCCAGGCTAGAGAACGGCCCCTCTACCCCAAACCCTTGGGGGGGGGGCCAAAGCGGTAAACCACAGGGGCAACATCTCTTAAAATCTTAATTGCCTCAGCCACATAAAGTTTTAAAATGAATGGTTAAAAAACCCCTTCTACTTTTTTAAAAGGGAGGTGAAAAATTAGGGCAAAAAATTGTTTGCCCGGGGAGCGGAATTTTTTTCCCCTTTGGGGAAAGCGTTTTTTGCCGGCTCCATGTCTCAAATTAAACCCCTTGTGTTTGAGGTTAAAGGGAATAGGGGGGGGAGTAGCATTTGGCCGGACCAAAATTCCTCTTGCTTTTGCACTGCTTTTCAAAACTAACGGGGACCAACAAATTTATTTTTTTTTGGGAATCGGAGTCGGTCCTTTTTTATGACCTCCCCCGGAACCCGCCCTCCGGGGCAAAAAAAAGGCCCCCCCAATTTTCCAATCCCCCAAAAACCGACTCCGGACCCCCCCACACCCCTGGTGCTTAAACAGGAAATGCTTTTTTTGGTGCATTTTACGGTTTGCTTTTTTTGTGCAATTAAATGCTGTACATAAATGCACAAAAAAAACCGCTTTCCAAAAACGAATCAAAAAGGGCCCCAAAAAAAAATTCACTGGGGTGAAAGCACTCAAAGGAGGGGGTACCCCCTTTTAAAGGCCCGGGCACAACTTTTCATACAGGGTTCGTCATAGAAAATTTAATAAATTAAAAGCGGGAATATTGGACTCTACCCATAAAAAAAATGTAAGGAAAAATAATTTTGTTTTGGATTTTGGTTTTTTGACTTGTCCCTTAAAATTTAGCTCTTTTTTGCAACTTTTTGGCCAGAACGTGAACCTTTCTGCAAACCCCCGGGGGAGAATCTTCCCCCGCCACCCCCCCCTTGCCCCTCCATTTTCCTTATCTTTGAAGGAATTTATCCCTTTTCCCTTTCCCCTCGGGCCTCATTTTCAGCAGATCCTTTTTTAAGCTTTTTGAAAAAAGTAATACCCTGGCCAAATTTAGAACAATGAGTAATTCCCGCCCCGGTGGGAGGGGTTTACATTTTGGAAGGAATCCGTTTAAATAGATCACCTTCATGCTTAAGGGGATTTTGCAAATAAATTTCTCCACATCCTGCGGTACTGTTTTTTTGGCTGCAGCCGTCATAAAAATAGCAGGTTGGTGTTATTTAACCCCCGGTGTTCTTTTTCCCTTGTACGGGCTCTGGGAAAAACACGCGCATCCCCCAAACCAGCTGAGGGGACTTGTTCTTTTTTTTTCCCTTGTAATTACAATAATAAATTTTTTAAACCAAATTTTCATTTTCATTACAGCGAGACAGTGTAACGGAGGGGTTTTATAGGGCCGTTAATTCATCCGAAAAGATCTTGTTTTGTCTTTTTTTTTTTATTTTTTTTTTTTAAATTGGTTATATTGTAAATTTTCTTCGGGAACAAAAACGACAAAAAGACTGATTCCGGAAACCAGCGCTGGAAATTTAGATTTTCATCATAAAAGGGTTCAGGGGCCGGGAGTTTTTTAAACAGGTCGGCCATTGTTTTAATGAATTTTAAATTTGCATCTCATTTCTTTTTTAATTGATGAATGAATAACCCAACTTATGAAACCCTTTCTTTCCTTCCAAACCCGTCATTCAGGGAGCAGGGAACTAAAATTTCCCAGCCCCGGGTTAAAGGGTTTGAAACCCTTTAAACACTACCGGGGGGCTGCCATAATCAGTGTGAAAACTGTAACCTTGGGCCTCGTTCACAGGGGTTTTTTCCCGGCACGGTTTGGCCCCCGTACTGTGGCCGGATTTGTGGGGCAGTATGGCGCCAATCCGTCGCAGAAATTTTAGGGTAACCAACCCTTCTCAAAAGAGGGAAAATGGGGTTCTGTCGCTCCTCCCCGCTCGGGCCCAAAACCGCCGGGGGGGGGAGAAAGTGACAAGCACATTATCCAGGGGCAATATGTCCGGGGGAAAAATAAAGTCTACGGGGCCCCGGGGGGCCGCGCCCCCGCCCGGCCCCCATCCGCCCCTTAATTTAAGCCCGGAATTTCGAGCGCAATCCGGGCTCCAATTCCGGCTTGAATAAGCCCTGTTGAAACCCGGGGGATAAGTTTAGTGTTACCCCTGGGAAAACCCTTTGGGGCCCCCCCCGTTTCCCCCGCGGGTTTGGCCCCGGTTTTTGGCCTGGGTTTCCCCCGCGGTTTCCCCCAGCCATAACCCCAGGCCCCAAACGGCCCCAGTTTTTTAACATGGTTTTCCTATGGGAAAACCGGGGTTAATAAAACCCCACGACGCGGGGTTGGCCGGGGGCAAACCGCAAGTGTGAAGAAAAACCCCCGGGCAAATTTCCCGACAGGGGTGCTGTCCGAGGGGCGGGGGCAAAGGTGCCTTGGGGCGGGTGTCGCCGTGGGTGGTTTCGCGGTTTGGGAGCAGCTTTTAATTTGCAAAAGGGGGGCAAACCCCCCGTCGCAGGCCCCACCCCAAACCACAGCCGCTCCCGCACCAAAACCACGCCCCCCCGCCCGCGGGCCCCAAAAACCCCCATCGGGTGACGCGAGTTTGCCCGGCGGGGTTTCCCACGAGGTCTAGGCCGCGGGAACCACGGCGGAAACCCGGCCAAAACAGTCGTGGGGAACGAGGCCTTTCCGTGGGAAAGCAAAAGGGAAAAATTTTTTTAGTATAATAGTTTTTATAATTTTTGTACATAGAGGCAGTATTATAGTAGTTATATTCTTGTAGATAGGAGCGTATTTTTAGTATTTATATTCTTGTAAAATAGGAGCATAAATTTTTAAAATGTTATATTCTTGTTTCAAAAGGGGCAGGTTTTTTTGTAAATTATATTTTTTGTACGTAGGGGGCGTATTTTTAGTAGGTTTTTATTCTTTACATAGGGGCAGTTTATAGTAGTTATATTCATTTTACATAGGGGCAGTATTATAGTATTATATTCCTTTTAATAAGGGGAAACAGTATTTTAGGTAAATTAAAATTTTTGTACAAGGAGGGAAAGATTTTGTATTAATTCTTTTTTACATAGGAGGTTGTATTATAGTAGTTTTTATTCTTGTACATAGAGGCAAATTTATAGTGATTTATTCTTGTACATAGGTGAATATTATATTAAATTATTTTTTTTGTCAAAAGGACAGTAATTTTAAATATTAATTTTTGTACATAGGGAGAAATTTTTTTTTTTATAGTAGTTTATTTTTTTTGTACATAGAGGCAATATTATTAAATAGTTTAAAATTTTTCCCTACATAGGGGTAGTAATTTTGTAGTTAATTTCTTTGTACATAGGATCCCTATTTTTAGTAATTATAAATTTTTGTAATAGGGGGGGTTTTTTAAAAAAAAAAAAGTTTTTTTTTTTTTTATATTCTTGCATGGGAGGAAGTTTTTTATAGTTTTTTTCTCATAAATAGGAAACAAATATTATAGTAAGGGTTTTATTAAAAGGAAAAATAGGAAAAAAAACCCCAAAAAAAAAGTTTTTTTATAGTAGTTATAATCTTTTTCATTTGGGGCAGTAGTTATATTCTTGTACATTTGGGGATATTATAGTATTTTTTTTTTGGGGACATGGGGGGGAAGGGAAATTTTAAATTTTTATAAATTTTTTGTTTCATAGGGAGCAGTATTATAGTGTTATATTCTTTTTACATTTGGGAGGGGAGTTTTTTTTTAAAATTTTTTTTTTTCCAAATTTGTTCCCTAGGAAAGGATTATAGTTTGTTTTTCTTGTACAAAGGGCAGTATTATAGTAGTTTTATTTTGTAAATAGGGAGCAGTATTTTAGTAGTTATATTCTTGGGCACCCTAGGGAGCAGTTAAATTTTAGTAGTTATAAAATTTTGTACATAGGGGGCAGGAAATTAAAAGTAGTTATATTTCCTTTTACATAGGGCCCGTATTATAGTAGTTATATTCCAGTTACATAAAGGGGGGGGGTATTAAAAGTAGTTATATTCTTGACATAGGGGGCAGTATTATTTTTGTTTTAATTTTTAACATAGGGGGCAGTATTTTTTTTGTAGTTATATTTCTTGTACATTGGAGCATTATTAAAATATTATATTCTTGTACAAGAGGCAATAATTTTAGTATTTTTATTTTCGTCATAGGGGGTAGTAAAAAAAAGTACTATATTCTTGTACATAGGGGGCAGTATTATAGTAATTTTTATTCCCGTAATAAAGGCAGATTTAAAAGTTAATTTTATTCTTTAAAATAGGGCAAATATTTAAAAAAAATTTTATTCTCCCCTTTAGGGGCCAAAAAATTTAAAATAGTTATATTTTTTATACATTTTTTACCCCACTGGGACTTGGGGAAGGGGAGGTGCTTTGACCCCCCCACACCACTGCCTGCAACCCCACTTTAAAAGGCTTTACAAGTAAAATTTTTAAAGAATTCATTGTCTGGACCTTGGGAAACTTGGGAAAACACAATTTAACATAAATTTTCTTAGGGAAAAAACCCTTTAATGTTGAGCAATTTCTTTAAAACCGATCCCTTTATCTTGGGGGGTTTTTGGGGCCCTCTTATTCCCTTTAGCCCCCAATGGGCGGTGCCAAAAGGGGTCCCCGGTTTGGTTTTTGTCCCCCGGGGCACTAGAGCAAAAAACACCCCCCCTTTTTTTTGCTGCTTATTTGTCTTTTGGTTGTTTAGGGTGTTAAAAATTGGGTGCACAGGGGTTAAAAAAAACCTTAGGATGAATATACCCCGTGCAATGGGCACCCTGGGGCCTGTTATTGGGGTTTTCCTTTCCACAATGTTAGGAGATTTTTTTTCTTTAAGTAAATTTAAAAGTTGAGAAAAAAGGGTGGGGTAAAGAATTTTTTGGGATCGGGTGACCCCCAAAGACACCGCCACATAGCCTACAAAATGGCCGCATGGTTGAACTTCCCTCCCCCAGTCAGAGGGAGGAAGTGAAAACTCCCGGAGTTGGGAAACTGCTGTCTGGCCCCAAAAAAATACTGTGCAGGGTTAAAAGGGGTTTTTTCCCAAAAGGGGAGTTTTCCCTTTCCTCACCTCTTTTTGCTCAGGGGGAAAAGGGTTAATCAGATGTTTTGGGCACAGGGGAGAGGGAGGGGGGCGGGGGTGAGCATGAGCCCCGGAAACAGTTTAGCATCTGCAAGGGTTTTCTCAAAATAATTTTTTTACAACCCGTTGGGTTCTCCCATACATATGACACGGCTCCCTTCAAATGCTTTTTTCCCCAGTCCCTTTTCCTCCTTCTTTTTTCCCGTAATTTAATAAGGGAAATGCAGACAACGGGTTTCCCGGCCCCCGAAACTTTTTTCCCGTCAGTGTCCCGGGCGGTCTAATGTAACTGGGCAGGGGAAACCCAAAGGGGATTTTAGTCAGGGTTTAGCTCTCAGAGGCTTCACTTTTTTTTAAAGACATGTATTTTGAAAGTGAATTTAAAAAACCCCCTTTTTTAAACCCCCTTTTAAATTCGGAGGAACATGGTTTAGCCAAAAGAAGTTTTTCGTTTACTTGGGGGGAGGGGGTTAGGAGCGGTCAGTTTTGGGGTTTTTAATTTGGGGTTTTACTTTGCAGAAGTAGGGCGAGATTTTTTTTTGCCCCAAAAGGGTATTTTAAATTGGGGCCGGGGAAGGGGCCCGGAAAAACCTTGTTTGGGTGACACGTTTTAAAGGGCCCCCTCCACCTTAACGCCCCCCCGACACAGGAGCCCCGACAAAAATCGTGTTTAAATTTACGGCACAATCTAATTTGCATAAAAAAAGCCTTTACTCATAAAAAAATTTAAAAGAAAAATTAATTTTTCCCACCCCAAAACCCTTTTCCCCCGTTTTTTTTTTTTTTTTTTTTTTTAAAAGCCTCCCCTTTAAAATTTAATTTAGTTCCCCCGCCGGAGAGGAGGGAAGAAGAAGGAGGAGGGGATTTGAAAAAATTATTAAAATCAAAGGTGCCCAAAAGGGCTTTCTGGCGAGCACCCCGGGTAACCCTCCAAAGGGGCCCAAAAATTACATGATTTAGCCTGAAATTTTCAGGGGTTGTCAAGCTAATTGGGGGAAAATAGTGAAGGGATTGATTTTACCGTCAGCGGGATTTTTGCAAAAAATCAGCGTTCGTGGGACTTTCCGCGCCGTGCCCCCTCCCCTTTTATGTCATCATCGACTGATGCCCCCCAGAGCCATTTTTTTTTGAAAAAAAAATCTCCGAAATCCCCCCCTTACTTCCCCTTTTTGATTTTCTCCCCCTTCAATAAACCTTGGGGCTGTATAAACACCCTAAAGGGCCCAGACTGAGGGGCTCGTATATAAAAGGAATAAGAAGAGAAACAACCCGAGTATTTCAGGAAAGGGGGTATGCTAATACTGTTAATGGCCCGAGAATAAATTTTTAGAAAAGGGTCAAATGAGAAAAGGTCATTTTGGCCCCGGCTGCTCACAACCACAGTCAAATGGGGTCCCCCGGGAATTTAAAAGGGAACAAGGAAATCGCTAAAAGGATTTATTCAAATAACAAAAAGGGGTTTTTAGCAGGAATAAACAAGCAGGGACAGAGAAAAATTTAAGCAAGGGCGGTGATCTTGCCCTGAGGGCTAGACTGAGACTAAAAAAATTGGAAAGAGTTAAAATAGAGCAGGGAAAAAAAGTATTTCAGGGGGAGATTTGCTAATACTGTTTTAAAGGCCCTGATTGATCACATAAGGGGGGACAATGGAAAAAAAGTAGATTTCTTTACACAGAGTATTTTAAAGGGGAAGGAAATGTGATTTATCTTGCAGTCCCAATTTCTGGGAAAATAATTTAGTAGAAGGAACAAGGGAGGGGAGCCAGATAAATTTTAGGAGATGAGTTATTTTTAATGTGCTTAGGACATGACCTCGTAAAATTTAGAGACAGTTTATTTTCCCAATAGGGACAGAGTATTTCAGGGAATTTAGTGGGATAATTTCGAAGGATTTCCCGACCGGGGGTTAATAAAAAAAGAAACAGGCTGACAGAAAAGGGGTATTTCAGCAAGGGTGTGAAAAATCTTGTAGGGCCCCCGCCCCGAAAGGGAAATGGTGGAGGGGAACAGGGAGGACAGCCCCAGAGTATTTCAGGCAAGGGTGTGATGGGGTCTTTTAATTCCCCCGACGAAATTAATATAGTGGAACCAACAAGTGGGTCCCCGCATAGATAAATTTTGGAGGACAGTATGCCTAAAAAATGCTAAAGGGCAAATGACCTAAATCACCCAAACGGGGCGCAGGGGCGGAAAGTTGATTTTCCGTAGCACAGAGTATTTCAGGCCAAAAGACTGGGGTAAACTTGGGAGAAAGGGTTTTCCCGACTGGGATTAATATTGTGAAAATTAAAAAAAGAAAAGCGTTTCAGAGTATTTTAGGGGGAGAATGATTTATATTGTCCGGGGCAGGACCTGTTGGTTTTTTGACAAAGTTTTAAAAAAAGTTCAAAGATTGCTTTGACGGGGACATTGCTTTAATAAGAGGGAAAATGAGGAAAATGGAAGTCCAAACAAAAACTGCATGATAAACAGCCAAGTATTTAAGGAGTCAGTATGCGTGGGGGACATTGACCTTCGTCCATGCAAGATGTTAGTGACCAGGGCTGCATGGGGACTGGGCCAAACGTGATACAGGACAAAACCAAACAAAATTGGAAGCAAAGTCCCAAAGATTCAGCAAGCTCCCCCAGCAGCACAAATTTCGAGCAAACCTAATAATTAAGGATCTTTTTATCAAGTTGTAATCTAGCGTTAAAAAATGTAACAGGCTTTCCCGGCATCACATCAATATGTCTGAAGGTCGCTCCCACAGAGCTGTTCACACAATAGTAACATCTTAAGGACCAGACAATTGTTGGGTAATTTTCCGGGAAACATGGTGCTGCCCTCTTGATTAGCCGGGGCCGATGTAGACCGGGGATGTCACTTCTGGGGGCTGCTTCAAATAGCATTAGCAGCGTTAACAGGTCTCTTTTAAGTATGCCCTTTTTCAGGTGAGTATCATGAAAATTTAATGAGCCGCCGCAATAAGAGCTTTTCTCTTTTTTTATAGTGTTTTGTCTTAACTTTTTTTTTGCCTAAAAGTAACAGCTCCGCTGAAGGAACGCAATACATCAAAAAGGGTTTGTATTTTCATGTCCCTTAAATCTTTTTAGCTTTCACCCATTATTTATACCCGGGAATGCATTAAAGTTGGGTAGAAGGTGGGGAGGTTTTGCCTCGAATGGGCCCCCCATTTCCCTTCATTGCCTTCAGACTGTTGTCCTATATACTGGGAATTATTTTTAAAGCTCAAATTACTTTTTCCGAACATAATAATAAGAGCAAGTATTTGGCCCATTTCTGCATTAGCACTTCTGTTTTTCGAAGAATTTCTGCTGTTCTTTAACACAAATAACTTTTTTAACTAAAACCCCCCTTTTTTTTTGGGTTTTTAAAAACTCCCCGCCCTATGTATGAAATATAACAAAAATGCAACCCCCTAAGACAAAATAAAAATATTATAAAACTGCCCCCTATGTTGAAAAAAACTATTAAAATACGCTCCTATGTACAAAATAAACTCTATAATATGTCCCCTATTGTAAAGAATATAACACAAAATACTGCCCCATGTACAAAATATAACTACTATAATACTGCCCCATGTACAAAAAATAAATACTATAAACTGTCCCCTATTATGGAAATATAAATTAATGCTACCCCCTATGCAAAAAAATAAAAACCCTATTATAATAAAAAAAAGCCCCATGTACAAAATATAAATACTATAAAAACTGCTCCTATGTACAAGAATATAACTACTATAATACTGCTCCAATTTAAAAAAATATAACTACTATAAAACTCTCCCTATTACAAAATAAAAGGCTATAATACTGCCCCCCCATGTACAGAATATAACACTATAATACTGCCCTCTATGTACAAGAATATAACTACTAAATATGCCCCCTATGTACAAAAATATAACTACATAATGTACAAAAATATAACTACTATAATACTGCCCCATGTGCAAGAATTAAAATACATAATACTGCCCCATGTCAAGACTATAACAAATAAACTGCCCCCTATGACAAGAATATAACTACTATAATTTTACAAAAAAAAACTACTATAATACTCCCCCCTATTACAAGACTATAACAACTATAATACTGCTCCATTTACAGAAATAAATACATAAAAACTGCTCCATTCAAGAAAAAAACTACAAAAAATTGGCCCTCTATGTACAAGAATAAACTGCATAATACTGCCCCCTTTAAAGAATAAAACTGCTATTTTACTGCCCCTATGTACAAAGAAATAAAACTATAAATACTGCCTCCTATGTACAAAATAAACTACATAATACGGCCCCCCCATGTACAAGATATACTACTATAATACTGCTCCTATTACAAGAATAAACTACTATTTACGCCCCCATGTACAAAGAAAAAAACTAGATAAACGCCCCTATGTACAAACATAACTATAAATACTGTCCCTATGTACAAGGATATAAAAGTTTTAATGAGATATAATTTTGTGCTTTATACCATGTATTTTGTATTATAACACCGCTATCCTATGAATTGCTGCTCCCTCCCACCAGTTTCCCATTTCCCTCATTTTTAAAGTTAATTAAGAGAACTTTTGTTTTTCCACGGTTTCCCCCTTGTGGTTTGCTCAAATTTAAAAAGGGAAAGGTAAACAGAACAGACCCTGAAAGAGAACGATATAAAGGAACCTTTAAAACGTTCCGCAGGGGGGGATAGAGGGCGGTTGTAGGTCCAAGGCCAATTTTCGCAAATTCTTTTTATGGAGCTTTTTATAAATGGCCGCACAGTGGGGGGCCTTTTGGGGATGAATCAGCTTACGCCCGGGGTAGATCAAAATTTGAGAAAAAAAATCGAACTCCACACAGTTTCAGGGGAAGGGTTTAAGAGGGGTTCCTCTTCTTTGGAAATTTAGACTTTTTTGGGAATTAACCTTGAGAACAACCATCAGGCCAATACCGGCCCTTTAGTCTATAAACATACCAATACGGACAAGTAACAATAAAAGCAAAAAAGAACAGATAGATTCTTATAGCATCAGGACACCAGGACTTTAGGCCGTGTTCACACGCTTATTCCCGACGGATTTTTCCGCCGTATTGAGCGCACAAATCCGCCGGAAAAAGGGGGCGGGGCCCGGGGCCGGGGGCGGCCCCCCCCCGCCTTTTTCCCCGGCCCCTAGACAATGCATTGTTTACCGGGCCCGTACCGCCGTTTAAATAATGGCATGTCATTTCCCCCCCGCGGCGGATTCGCCACGCGGGGGAGCGACGGGTTTACTGTTCCAATAGAGCATGGATACCGTAATTTTCTGCCGCATTGGCCCCGTACTGAACGCAAATCCGGGGAGCATACGGCGCCAATACGCGGCAGAATAACCTGGAAAAGGGCCCTTTGGTCAGTCCTAGCAACCAAAATAAAAAAAAAGGGGGGGGGGCTCACTACATCAAAACACTCACCTCAGCCTGTGTTC
>JAODAL010081417.1:0-11912 GCA_025379985.1 Phyllomedusa bahiana | reverse complement strand
GCGGGCTTAGAATTTTTTGCATTTTCCCAAAACCACCCTGACCCCCGCTGACCCTTTTTCCCAAGAAACCAAAGGGCTTAACCCTAAAATTTTTTTGTACCTCACTTCCAGAAAGGTGGGGTTTAAAACCCCACGGCGCCATTTTAGCGCAAAAAACATTTCTTTTTTTCCCCAAATCGCCACCGCGGGCTTAAAAATTTTTGCCATTTTTGGCCCAAACCAGCCTGACCCCGCTGACCCGTTTCCCAAAAAAAACCAAAGGGTTTAAACCCCCCAATTTTTTTTTCTCACCCCTACTTCCGCAAGGTCGGGGTTAACTCCACGGGCCTTTTTAGCCGGAAAAAAAACATTTCGTTTTCCCGGAATCGCCACCGCGGGTTAGAATTTTTGCCTTTTTTGGCCAAACCAGCCGATCCCGTGACCCCTTTTCCCCAAGAAACCAAGGTTTAAACCCCTCCAATTTTTTTGCTCGCCTCACTTCCAGCAAGGTCGGGGTTAACTCCACGGCCCCCATTTTACCCGGAAAAAAAAACATTTCGTTTTTCGCCGGAATCGCCACCCCCCGGGTTTTAAAATTTTTTGCATTTTTAGGCCAAACCGCCTGACCCTGACCCTTTTCCCAAAGAAACCAAGGTTTAAAACCCTAAAATTTTTTTGCTCAGCCCCACTTCCCAGCAAGGTGGGGGTTTAACTCCACGGCGCCTTTTTTCCCCCGGCAAAAAAAAATTTCGTTTTTTCGCCGGAAATCGCCACCCGGGTTAGAATTTTTCCCTTTTTAGGCCAACCAGCCTGATCCGCTCCCCCGTTTCCCAAGAAAACCAAGGTTAACCCCCCAATTTTTTTTTTCCCCTCATTTCCCCAGCAAGGTGGGGTTAATCCCGGCGCCATTTTTAGGGGGCAAAAAACTTTTGTTTTTGCCGGAATCGAAAACCGGGGTTAGAATTTTTTCCCCATTTTTGGGCCAACCAAACCGACCCGAAAACCCTTTTTCCCCAAAAAACCAAGGTTTAAACCCCCCAATTTTTTTTGTCACCTCACTTCCAGCAAGGTCGGGGTTAACTCCACGGTGCCATTTTAGCCGGCAAAAAACATTTCGTTTTTCGCCGGAATCGCCACCGGCGGGCTTAGAATTTTTGCCATTTTTAGGCCAAACCAGCCTGATCCCGCTGACCCCGTTTCCCAAGAAACCAAGGCTTAACCCTCCAATTTTTTTGCTCAGCCTCACTTCCAGCAAGGTCGGGGTTAACTCCACGGCGCCATTTTAGCCGGCAAAAAACATTTCGTTTTTCGCCGAAATCGCCACCCGCGGGCTTAGAATTTTTGCCATTTTTAGGCCAAACCAGCCTGATCCCGCTGACCCCGTTTCCCAAGAAACCAAGGCTTAACCCTCCAATTTTTTTTCTCAGCCTTCACTTTCCAGCAAGGTCGGGTTAACTCCACGGCGAGATTTTAGCCGCACATAAACATACTCGTTTTCGCCGGAATCGCCACCCCGCGGCTTAAGAATTTTTTGCCTTTTTTAGGCCAAACCAGCCTGATACCGCTGACCCCGGTTTTCCAAGAAACCAAGGCTTAACCCTCCAATTTTTTTGCTCAGCCTCACTACCAGCACGGTCGCGGGTTAACTCCACTCGAGATTTTAGCCGCAAAAAACATTTCGTTTTTCGCCGGAAATCCGCCAACCCCGCCGGGCATAGGAATTTTTGCCATTTTTAGGCCAAACCAGCCTGATCCCGTTGACACCGTTTCCCAAGAAACAGGCTTAATCCCTCCAAATTTTGCTCAGCCTCACTTCCAGCAAGGTCGGGGTTAACTCCACGGCGCCATTTTAGCCTGCAAAAAACATTTAGATTTTCGCCGGAATCGCCACCCGTGGGCTTAGAAATTTTGCCATTTTTAGGCCAAACCAGCCTGATGCCGCTGACCCCGTTTCCCAAGAAACCAAGGCTTAACCCTCCAATTTTTTTGCTCAGCCTCACTTCCAGCAAGGTCGGGGTTAACTCCACGGCGCCATTTAGCCGACAATAAACATATTCGTTTTTCGCCCGGAATCGCCACCCGCGGGCTTGCATTTATGGCCATATTAGGCCAAACCAGCCTGATCCCCTGACCCCGTTTCCCAACAACCAAGGCTTAACCCTCCAATTTTCTGCTCCTCAGCCTCACTTCCAGCAAGGTCGGGGTTAACTCCACGGCGCCATTTTAGCCGGCAAAAAACATTTAGTTTTTCGCCGGAATCGCCACCCGCCGGCTTTTAATTTTGTGCCGATAATTTAGGCCAAACCAGAAAAGATCCCACTGGACCCCGTTTCCCCAAGAAACCAAATGCTTAACCCTCCAATTTTTCTTTGGCTCAGCCCTCACTTCCAGCAAGGTCGGGGTTAACTCCGACGGCGGAGATTTTAGCCATAATCACACATTTCGATTTCGCCGGAATCGCCACCCGCCGGCTTAGAATTTTTTGCAATTTTTATGCCAAACCACCCTGATACCCCCGCTGAACCCCGTTTCCCAAGAAACCAAGGCTTAACCCTCCAATTTTTTTGTCACCTCACTCTCCACAAGTCGGGTTAACACCACGGCGACATTTTAGCATGCAAAAAACACTTTCGTTTTTTCGCCCGGAATCGCCACCCGCGGGCTTAGAATTTTTTGGCATTTTTAAGGCCAAACCAGGCCATATCCCGTTGACCCGCCGATCCCAAGAAACCAAGGCTTATCCCTCCAAATTTTTTGCTCAGCCTCACTTCCAGCAAGGTCGGGGTTAACTCCACGGCGCCATTTTAGCCTGCAAAAAACATTTAGTTTTTCGCCGGAATCGCCACCCGTGGGCTTAGAAATTTTGCCATTTTTAGGCCAAACCAGCCTGATGCCGCTGACCCCGTTTCCCAAGAAAGCAAGGCTTAACCCTCCAATTTTTTTGCTCAGCCTCACTTCCAGCAAGGTCGCGGTTAACTCCACGGCGCCATTTTAGCCGGCAAAAAACATTTCGTTTTTCAACGGAATCGCCACCCGCGAGCTTAGAATTTTTGCTATTTTTAGGCCAAACCAGCCTGATCCCGCTGACCCCGTTTCCCAAGAAAGCAAGGCTTAACCCTCCAATTTTTTTGCTCACCCTCACTTCCAGCAAGGTTGGGGTTAACTCCACGGCGCCATTTTAGCCGGCAAAAAACATTTCGTTTTTCGCCAGAATCGCCACCCGCGGGCTTAGAATTTGTGCCATTTTTAGGCCAAACCAGCCTGATCCCGCTGACCCCGTTTCCCAAGAAAGCAAGGCTTAACCCTCAAATTTTTTTGCTCACCCTCACTTCCAGCAAGGTTGGGGTTAACTCCACGGTGCCATTTTAGCCGGCAAAAAATATTTTGTTTTTCGCCGGAATCGCCACCGGCGGGCTTAGAACTTTTGCCATTTTTTTAGGGCCAAACAGCCAGATTCCCGCTTGACCCCGTTTCCGCAAGAAACCAAGTCTTTACCCTCCAATTTTTTTGCTCAGCCTCAACTTCCAGTAAAAAAACAAGGTCGGGTGTAACACTCCCGCCTCCAATTATTAGTCTGGCAAATATATTATTTCGTTTTTCGCCGAATCGCCACAGGCCTGCGGGCTTAGATATTTTGCCATTTTTAGGCAAAACCAGCCTGATCCCGCTGACCCCGTTTCCCAAGAAACCAAGGCTTAACCCTCCAATTTTTTTGCTCAGCCTCAATTCCAGCAAGATCGCGGGTTAACTCCAAGGCGCATTTTAGCTCGGCAAAAAACATTTCGTTTTTTTTCGCCGGAATCGCCACCCGCCGGCTTTTAATTTTGCCATTTTTAGGCCAAACCAGAATGATCCCGCTGACACCCGTTTTTCCCCAAGAAACCAAGGCTTAACCCTCCATTTTTTTTTGCCAGCCACACTTCCAGCAAGGTCGGGGTTAACACTCCACGCGAGATTTTTAGCCTGCAATAAACAATTCAATTTTTCGCCGGAATCGCCAAACCCCCCACGCGGGCTTCGAATTTTTTGCCATTTTTAGGCCAAACCAGCCTGATCCCCCCCTGACCCCCGTTTCAAAAGAAACCCAAGGCTTAACCCTCCTATTTGTTTGCTCAGCCTCACTTTCACAAGTCGGGGTTAACTCACGGCGAGATTTTAAGCCCGCAAAAAACATTTAGTTTTTCGCCGGAATCGCCACCTGCGGGCTTAGAATTTTTGCCATATTTTTTAGGCAAACCAGCCTGATCCCGCTGACCCCGTTCCCAAGAAAACCAAGGCTTCACCTCCAATTTTTTTATGCTCAGCCTCACTTCAGCACGGTCGGGGGGGGGGGTTTAAACTCCACGGCGCCATTTTAGCCAGCAAAAAAACATATAGTTTTTCGCCGGTAATCGCCACCCGTTGCTTAGAAATTTGCCATTTTTTAGCCAATACCAGCCTGAACGCCGCTGACCCCAGGTTTCCCAAGAAAGCAATGCTTAACCCCTCTCAAATTTTTTTGCTCCGCCTCACTTCCAGCATGGTCGCGGTTACTCAACGGCGCCATTTTAGCCGCAAAAAACATTTCCATTTTTCAACGGAACCGCCACCACGCTAGCTTAGAATTATTGTTTTTTATGCTATTTTTAGGCCAAACCAGCCTGATCACCGCTGACCCCCGTTTTCCCAAGAAAGCAAGGCTTAACCCTCAAATTTTTTTGCTCACACCTCACTTCCAGCAAGTTGGGTTAACTCCACGGCGCCATTTTAGCCTGGGCAAAAAACATTTCGTTTTTTCGCCAGAATCCCACCCGCAGGCTTAGAAATTTGTGCCATTTTAAGGCCAAACCAGCCTGATCCCGCTGACCCCCCGTTTCCCAAGACACAGGCTTTACCCTCCAATTTTTTGTGCTCAGCTCACTCCCAGCAAGTGTCGGGGTTAACTCCACGGTGCCATTTTTAGCCGCAAAAAATATATTGTTTTTCGCCGGAATCGCACACCACGGCTGGCTTAGAACTTTTCCATTTTTAGGCAAACCACCTGATCCCGCTGACCCACCCAGCCCGGTTCCCAAGAAACAAAGGTCTTAACCCTCCAATTTTTTGCTCACCCACTTCCATGCAAGGTCGGGGTTAACACCACGGCGCCATTTTTAGCCTGGCAAAAAACATTTCATTTTTCGTCGGAATCGCCACCCGCTGGGCTTAAATTTTTGCCATTTTTAGCCAAACCAGCCTATGCCCGCTGACCCCGTTCCCAAAGAAGAAAGGGGGCAAGGCATTATCCCTCCCATTTTTTTGTCTCACCCTCACTTCCAGCAAGGTTGGGTTAACTCCACGGCGCCATTTTAGCCGGCGAAAAAAACATTATCATTTTCGTTTTCGCCGGAATCGCCACCCCCCGCGGGCCTAGAAAATGTGCATTTTTTAGGCCAAAACCAGCCTGATCCCGCCTGACCCCCCCGTTTCCCAAGAAACCAAGGCTTACTCTAAAATTTTTTTTGGCTCTAGCCTCACTTCCAGCAAATGTCGGGGTTAACTCCACGGCGAGATATTTATCCGCAAAAAACATATCGTTTTCGCCGGAATCGCCACCGCGGGATTAGAATTTTTGCCATTTTTAGGCAACCAGCTGAACCCCCTGACCCCGATTCCCATAACCAAGGCTTAACCCTCCAATTTTTTTTGCTCCAGCCCTCACTTCCGAGCAAGGTCGGGTACTCAACGGCGCCATTTATAGCCTGCAAAAAACATTTAGTTTTCGCCGGAGAATCGCCACCCGTGGGCTTTAGAAATTTTGCCATTTTTTAGGCAAACCAGCCTGATGGCCGCTGACACCCCATTTCCCAAGAAAGCAAGGCTTAACCCTCCAATTTTTTTGCTCAGCCTCACTTCCAGCAAGGTCGGGGTAAACTCCACGGCGCCATTTTAGAAGCCGCAAAAAACATTTCGTTTTTTCATTTCAACAGAAACGCCACCCGCGGGCTTAGAAATTTTGACATTTTTAGGGGCCAAACCAGCCTGATCCCTCTGACCCCGTTTCCCCAAGAAAGCAAGGGCTTAACCCTCCAATTTTTTTGCACACCCTCACTTCCAGCAAGGTTGTGGGTTAACTCCACGGCGCCATTTATAGCCGCAAAACATTTCCGTGTTTTCGCCGAATCGTCCACCCGCGGCTTGAATTGTGCCATTTTTAGAGGCCAAACCAGCCTGACCCCGCTGAACCCCCGTTCAAGAATCCAAGGCGTAACCCTCCAAATTTTTTGCTCCACCCTCACTTCCAGCAAGGTCGGTTAACTCCGACGGCGGATTTTTAGCCGGCAATAAACATTTCGTTTTTCACGCCGAAAGTCGCCACCGCGCGGGGCTTATAATTTTGTGGCCATTTTTAGGCCAAACCAGCCTGATCCCGCTGACCCACAGCCGTTATCCTACCAAGAAACCAAGGCTTTACCCCCAATATTTTTTTTGCTCAGCCTAACTTCCAGACAAGAGGACGGGGTTAACTCCACGGCAGATTTTAGCCGGCTTATAAACATTATCGTTTTCACACCGGAATCGCCACCGCGGGCTAGAAATTTTAGTAGCCATTTTTAGGCCAAACCAGCCTGATCCCGCTGACCCAGTTTCCCAAGAAACCAAGGCTTAACCCTCCAATTTTTTTGCTCAGCCTCACTTCCAGCAAGGTCGGGGTTAACTCCACGGCGAGATTTTAGCCGGCAAAAAACATTTCGTTTTTCGCCGGAATCGCCACCCGCGGCTTACAATTTTCGCCATTTTTAGGCCAAACCAGCCCTGATCCCGCTGACCCCCCGTCTCCAAGAAACCAAGGCCTTAATCCTCCAATTTTTTTTTCCCAGCCTCACTTCCAGCAGGTCGGGTTACTCCACAGCGCCATTTTTAGCCGGCAAAAAACATTCCGTTTTCGCCGGAATCTGTCCAGCACCCGTGGGCTTAGAATTTTTTGCCATTTTTAGGCCAAACCAGCCTGATCCCGCTGACCCCGTTTCCCAAGAAACCAAGGCTTAACCCTCCAATTTTTTTGCTCAGCCTCACTTCCAGCAAGGTCGGGGTTAACTCCACGGCGCCATTTTAGCCGGCAAAAAACATTTCGTTTATCAACGGAATCGCCACCCGGGAGCTTAGAATTTTTGCTATTTTTAGGCCAAAACAGCCTGATGCCGCTGACCCCGTTTCCCAAGAAAGCAAGGCTTAACCCTCCAATTTTTTTGCTCAGCCTCACTTCCAGCAAGGTCGCGGTTAACTCCCCACGGCTTCCATTTCCGTGGCCGGCAAAAACATTTCGTTTATCAACGGGAATCGCCACCGCGAGCTAGAAATTATTGCTATTTTTAGGCCAAACCAGCCTGATCCCGCTGACACCTTCCCAAGAAACCAAGGCTTACCCTCCAATTTTTTTCACAGCCTCACTTCAGCAAGGTCGGGCTTTAACTCCACGGACGCCATTTTAGCCGGTCAAAAATCAATTCGTTTTTCCGCGGAATCGCCAACCGCGGGTCTTAGAATTGGTGCCATTTTTAGGCCAAACCGAGCCTGATCCTGCTGAACCCGTTCTCCCAAGAAACCAAGGCTTTACCCTCCAATTTTTTTGCTCAGCCTCACTTCCAGAATGGTCGGGGTTAACTCCACGGTGCCATTTTAGCCGGCCAAAATATATTTCGTTTTTCGCCGGAATCGCACCTGCGGGCTTAGAACATTTGGCCATTTTAGCGCAAACCAGCCTGACCCCGCTGACTCCCGTTTCCCAAGAAAACCAATGCGTTACCCTCCAATTTTTTTTGCTCAGCCTCACTTCCACAGCAAGGTCGGGGTTAACTCCACTGCGCAAGTTTAGCCGGCAAAAAAATCATTTCGTTTTTTGCCGGAATCGCCACCGCGGCTTAGAAATTTTGCCATTTTTTAGGCCAAACCAGCCTGATCCCGCTGACCCCGTTTCCCAAAAAACCAAGGCTTAATCCTCCAATTTTTTTTGCTCACCTCAACTTCCAGCAAGGTCGGGGTTATCTCCAGTGCTCCATTTTAGCCGGCAAAAAACATTTCATTTTTCGCCGGAATCGCCACCACCCGCGGGCTTAGACATTTGGTGCCATTTTATGCCAAACCAGCCTATCCGCTGACCCCGTTTCCCAAGAAACCAAGGCTTAACCCTCCAATTTTATGCTCAGCCTCACTCCAGCAAGGTCGGGGTAAACTTCCGCGCGCGCATTTTAGCCGGCAAAAAACATTTCGTGTTTCAAACCGGAATCGCCACCCCCCTCGGGCTTAGAATTTTTCTATTTTAGGCCAAACAGCCTGATCCCGCTGACCCCGTTTCCCAAGAAAGCAAGGCTTAACCCTCCAATTTTTTTGCTCACCCTCACTTCCAGCAAGGTTTGGGGTTAACTCCACGGCTCCATTTTTAGCCGGCAAAAACATTTTCGTTTTTTCGCCGGAATCGCCAAAACCCTACGCGCGCTAGAATTTGTGCCATTTTTAGGCCAAACCAGCCTGATCCGATGACCCCGTTCCCAAGAAACCAAGGCTTACCATCCAATTATTTTGCCTCAGCGCCTCACTTCCAGCAAGTCGGGGTTAACTCCACGGCGAGATTTTAGCCGACAATAAACATTTCGTTTTTCGCCGGAATCGCCACCCCGCGCCGGGCCCTTAGAATTTTAGATAGCCATTTTTAGGCCAAACCATCCTGATCCCGCTGACCCCCGTTTCAAGAAACCAAGGCTTACCCTCCAACTTTTTTTCTCAGGCCTCATTTCCACAAGGTCGGGGGTTAACTCCACGGCGGAATTTTAGCCGGCAAAAAACATTTCGTTTTTCGTCGGATCGCCACCACCCTCGCGGCTTAGAATTTTTGCCATTTTACGGCCAAACCAGCCTGTCCCGCTGGACACCCGTTTCCCAAGACCAAGGCTTAATCCTCCAATTTTTTTTGCTCAGCATCCCTTATCCAGCAAGGTCGGGGTTAACTCCACGGCGCCTATTTAGCCGGCGAAAAACATTTCGTTTTTCGCCGTAACGCCACCCGCAGGCTTAGAAATTTTTGCCATTTTTTAGGCCAAACCATGCTGATCACCGCTGACCCCGTTTTCCCAAGAAACCAAGCTTCACCCACCCAAATTTTATTGCTCATCCTCACTTTCCAGCAAGGACGGGGTTTAACTCCACGGCGCCATTTAAGGCCGGCAAAAACATTTAGTTTTTTCGCCGAATCGCCACCCGCGGGCTTAGAATTTTTGCCATTTTTAGGCCAAACCAGCCTCATGCCGCTGACCCCGTTCCCAGAAAGCAGGCTTAACCCTAAGTGTCGGGTCCAATTTTTTTTGCTCAGCCCTCACTTCCACAAGGTCGCGTGTTAACTCCACGCGCCATTTTAGCCGGCAAAAAACATTCGTTATTCAAAGCGGAATCGCACCCCGGGAAGCAATAGAATTTTTGCAATTTTTATGCCAAACCATCCTATGCCGCTGACCCCGGTTTCCCAGAAAGCAAGGCTTAACCCTCCAATTTTTTTTGCTCAGGCCTCTCACTCCAGCAAGGTCGCGGATTACTCCACGGCGCCATATCAGCCGGCCAAAAAACATTTCGTTTATCAATGGAAATCGCCACACCTCCGGGAGCTTAGAATTTTGCTATTTTTAAGCCAAACCACCTGATTATCCCGCTGACCCCGTTTCCCAAGAAACCAAGGCTTTACCCTTCACAATTTTTTGCTCAGCCTCATTCCAGCAAGGTTGGGGTTAACTCCACGGCGCCTTTTTAGACTGGCAAAACAAACATTTCGTTTTCCCGCCGGAATCGCCACCCGCGGCTAGAATTTGTGCCATTTTAGGCCAAACCTGCCAGATCCCGCTGACCCCGTTTTCCCCAATAAACCAAGGCTTTACCCTCCATTTTTTCTCAGCTCAGCCTCACTTCCAGCAAGGGCGGGGTTAATTCCACGGCGCCCATTTTAGCCGGCAAAAATTATTTCGTTGTTTTTTCGCCGGAATCGCCACCTGCAAGGGCTTAGAACTTTATGCCAATTTTTAGGCCAAACCACCTGATCCCGCTGACCCCGTTTTCCCAAGTAACCAAGGGGTCTTAACCCTCCAATTTTATTGCTTCAGCCACACATCCAGCAGGTTCGTGGTTAACTCCACGGCGCCATTATAGCCGGCGAAAAAAACATTTCGATTTTTTCGCCGGAATTGCCACCCGCCGCGGTGCTTAGACTTTTTGCCATTTTTTAGGCCCAACCAGCCTGATCCCCGCGGACCCCGCCCGTTTCCCAAGATCCAAGCTTAACCCTCCAATTTTTTTGCTCAGCCTCACTCCAGTCAAGGTCGGGGTAACTCCACGCGCCATTATACCAGAAAAAAAATATTCGTTTTCTCCGAATCGCCACCCGCTGTATGGGCTTACAATTTTTGCCAAATTTAGGCAAATCAGCCTGGGATCCCCCGCTGACCCCGTTCCCTCCCAAGAAACCAAGGCTTAAACCCTCCAATTTTTTTACTCACCTCACTTCCAGCAAGGTCGGGGTAACCTCCACGCGCCATTTTAGCCCAATAACATTTAGTTTTTCGCCGGAACATCAGCCACCCCACGGGCTTTAGAATTTTGCCATTTTTAGGCAAACAGCCTGATCCCGCTGAACCCCCGTTTTTTTTCCCATGAAAACCAGGCTTAAAAACCCCCAATTTTTTTGCTCACCTCACTTCCAGTCAAGGTCGGGTAACTCCACCACGGCGCCATTTTAGCCGGGAAAAAACATTTTCGTTTTTTTCAACGGAATCGCCACCCGCGGGCTTAGAATTTTTGCTATTATTTAGCCAAACCAGCCTGAAACCCGCTGACACTCCCGTTTCCAAGAGCAGCAAGGCTTAACCCTCCAATTTTTCTGCTCACCCTTCCCCACTTTCCATGCAAGGTTTAGGGGTAACTCCACGGCGCCATTTAGCGGCACAAAACATTTCGTATTTCGCCGGGAATCGCCATCGTCGGCTTAGAAACATTTTGCCATTTTTAGGCTAAACCAGCCCTGATCCCGTGGACCCCCGTTTCCTTCCCAAGACACCAAGGCTTAACCCTCCACTTTTTTTGCACAGCCTCACTTCCAGCAAGGTCGGGGTTAACTCCACGGCGCCATTTTAGCCGGCAAAAAACATTTCGTTTTTCGCCGGAATCGCCACCCGCGGGCTTAGAATTTTTGCCATTTTTAGGGCCTAAACCACCTGATCCGCTGACCCCCGTTTCCCAAAAACCAAGGCTTTACCCTCCAATTTTTTTGCTCAGCCCTCACTTCCAGCAAGGGTCGGGTTAACTCCACGTCGCAATTTTCTTTTAGCGCAAAAAACATATAGTTTATTTAGCCGAATCGCCACCCGCCGGGCTTAGAATTATTGCCATTTTATAGGCCAACCACCTGAAACCCGCTGACCCCCGTTTCCAAGAAACCAAGCTTAACCCTCCAATTATTTTGGCTCAGCCCCACTTCAGCAAGGTCGGGGTAACTCCACGGCGCCATTTTTAGCCGCAAAAAACATTTCGTTTTTCGCCGGATTCCGCCCACACGCGTGCCTTTAGAATTTTTTGCCATTTTAGGCCAAACCAGCCTGATGCCGCTGACCCCCCCGTTTCCCAGAAAACCAAGGCTTAACCCTCCAATTTTTTTTTTGCTCAGCCCACTTCCAGCAAGGTCGGGTTAACACCACGGCGCCATTTTAGCCGGCAAAAAACATTTCGTTTTTCGCCGGAATCGCCCCCCCCCGGGGGCCCTTAAAAATGTTTTTTGCCATTTTTAGGCCAAACCAGCCTGATCCCGCTGACCCGTTTCCCAAGAAACCAAGCTTAACCCCCCAAATTTTTTTTGCTCACCTCACTTCCAGCAAGGTCGGGGTAACTCCACGGCGCCATTTTTAGCCGGCAAAAAACATTTCGTTTTTCGCCGGAAAATC
>JAODAL010081416.1:0-11913 GCA_025379985.1 Phyllomedusa bahiana | reverse complement strand
ACCCCCTTAGGAATCGGGGCCCCCCTTTGTAGTCAGGGCCCCCTGTAGGTAATCAGTGCCCCCCTTTGTAGTCAGGGCCCCCTTAGGTAATCAGGGCCCCCTTAGGTAATCAGGGCCCCCTTAGGTAGTTAAAAAAAAACAAACAAACAGCCACTTACCTGGCTCCTGCTCCGGCCGCTCCGAGCTGCCGCCGGCTCCTGCCGCCCTGCATAGGCGGCGCGGTGAAGTGACGTCACCGCGCCGCCTACGTCAGCAGTAGGGGCCGGCGCCCGGCAGGCTGAAGGCCTAGCGTCTTCAGCCTGCCGGGGAGATCAGCGGAGCGCAGCGCTAGTGGTGCTTGGCTCTGCTGACACCGCGCAGCCCCGGGAGCCAGGGACATTAGTCCCCAACTCAGGACCGGATGCGTGGCCGGGCCCCGGGGAGCGACGGCACTGCCTCCGGGGCCCACAGCAGCTCGGGGGGGGCCCACCGGGGGATTCCCAGTCCGAGCCTGACTGGACTTCATCTTCTCACCTCCATTGAGCACACGAGAGAAAAGACCATGATTAAGAGTCACTGTGTGTTCACAGTCATTGTTCTTTGGCACAGGATTTCGGGATGTGGTGACCTTCATGGACTCTCCTGATGTCTAAAGGGGAATGTGTGGCCATTAGGCTCCTTCTCCCCTCTGTAACCCTAGCATTCTCCAGAGAGGCCAACCTTGTTTTCGAGCTCCTTGGTTGACTCTTGGCCTGGTCATCCAGTTAATGCCAGTAGCAAGTATGGGGTCTACTGTAGCTTCAGCAACCACTTGTCCCAGAACGTTACAGGAGCCTTCTGGCCCGCAGGTTTAGGGGTTCTTCCTGATAGACCATATCCTTGTGCACTTGGGTGAAGAGAGCACCTTCTCAACTTTCCAAATTCCTCTCCTAATTCTCATTATTTGCTACCAAGACCTGACTGTAGTGGAGAAAAACCACCACTGAGCCGCTTCTTTGGGGGATTGGTTCTATAAAGTGATGCCTCACTGCCCCTTATCCAGATGTTCACAGTCCAGATATCCCACCCACCATGTCCGGCCAAGCTGCCAATGCCTCCTCTGATGTCTTCACAAAGGACATTGCTGACATCAGGAGCATCTAGAGATGGTGGACATTATCTTCGAGAATAGTTTGTCTGTGATTGGAATACATAGCAAGCATCTTGTTTCTTTATTACAGGCACATGTCTCGATGTCCGACTGCTGTGTGGGTCGTGGGGAAATCCTGAACGTTGTCGTCTGCACCCTCTAAAAACATTTTTGTGACCTCCATTACAAGTGTATGACCCAGTGTCAGCCCTGACCCTGCAGAAGTGGATGAGGCTCTGATGGAGATGCCAGGTAAGAATGACTAAATGGTTACATGACAGAGAAAGATCCTGGGCATAGAATCATAAAAATGTATGAAGTAAGGTACAGGTAGCAAAACTACTCCCGTTCTCATTACTGTTATAACTTTAAGGGTTTGTCTCGCTACAAAGATTAGTTTTCAACATGTAGGAACAAGTAATTGAAGACATTTTCCAAAAACAAGTCTCTTTGGATTTATATCTGGTGAGGAGATAAGAGAGTTTTTATCCGCTCGGCGTGCACACAGGATTCTCTAATTTACCGTCCTGCTCTCCCCTTCTCTCTCTGCTCTGTCTTATCTGCTCTGAATGCACACAGGTTTCTATGGTTACCGTCCTGCTCTCCCCTTCTCTCTCTACTCTGTTTTATCTGCTCTGAGTGCACACAGGTTTCTCTGGTTACCGTCCTGCTCTCCCCTTCTCTCTCTGCTCTGTCTTATCTGCTCTGAGTGCACACAGGTTTCTCTGGTTACCGTCCTGCTCTCCCCTTCTCTCTCTGCTCTGTCTTATCTGCTCTGAGTGCACACAGGTTTCTCTGGTTACCGTCCTGCTCTCCCCTTCTCTCTCTGCTCTGTCTTATCTGCTCTGTCTGCACACAGGTTTCTCTGGTTACCGTCCTGCTCTCCTCTTCTCTCTCTGCTCTGAGTGCACACAGGTTTCTCTGGTTACCAGCTTGCTCTCCCCTTCTCTCTCTGCTCTGTCTTATCTGCTCTGTGTGCACACAGGTTTCTCTGGTTACCGTCCTGCTCTCCCCTTCTCTCTCTGCTCTGAGTTCACACAGGTTTCTCAGGTTACTGTCCTGCTCTCCCTTCTCTCTCTGCTCTGTCTTATCTGCTCTGAGTGCACACAGGTTTCTCTGGTTACCGTCCTGCTCTCCCCTTCTCTCTCTGCTCTGTCTTATCTGCTCTGAGTGCACACAGGTTTCTCTGGTTACCGACCTGCTCTCCCCTTCTCTCTGCTCTGTCTTATCTGCTCTGAGTGCACACAGGTTTCTCGGTTACCGACCTGCTCCCTTCTCTCTGCTCTTTCTTATCTGCTCTGAGTGCACACAGGTTTCTCTGGTTACCATCCTGCTCTCCCCTTCTCTCTCTGCTCTGTCTTATCTGCTCTGAATGCACACAGGTTTCTCTGGTTACCGTCCTGCTCATCCCCTTCTCTCTCTTGCTCTGTCTTATCTGCTCTGAGTGCACACAGGTTTCTCTAATTTACCGTCCTGCTCTCCCCTTCTCTCTCTGCTCTCGCCTTAACTCTCTGCTGTGAGTGCACCCAGGTATCTCTGGTTACCGTCCTGCTCTCCCCTAACTCTCTGCTCTGTCTTATCTGCTCTGAGTGCACACAGGTTTCTCTGGGTTCCGTCATGATCTCCCCTCCTCTCTCTGCTCTCCCCTTCTCTCTCTGCTCTGAGTGCACACAGGTTTCTCTGGTTACCGTTCTGCTCTCCCCATCTCTCTCTGCTCTGTCTTATCTGCTCTGAGTGTACACAGGTTTCTCTGGTTACGTCCTGCTCTCCCCTTCTCTCTCTGCTACTGAGTGCACACACAGGTTTCTCTGTTACCGTCTGCTCCTCTCCGCTTCCTCTCTCTGCTCGGAGTTCACACAGGCTTCTCTGGTTACCGTCCTGCTCTCCCCTTCTCTCTCTGCTCTGAGTGCACACAGGTTGCTCTGGTTACCGTCCTGCTCTCCCCTTCTCTCTCTGCTCTGTCTTATCTGCTCTGAGTGCACACAGGTTTCTCTGGTTACTGTCCTGCTCTCCCCTTTTCTCTCTGCTCTGTCTTATCTGCTCTGAGTGCACACAGGTTTCTCTAGGTTACCGTCCTGCTCTCCCCTTCTCTCTCTGTTCTGTCTTATCTGCTCTGAGTGCACACCTGCCTTCTCAGTCGCTGTGAATACAGCTCAGCCAGGGGCAAAGCTATAGGGGGTGCAGAGGTAGTAGTCACTACTGGGCCCTGCAGCCTGAGGGGGACCAAAAGCCCTCCTGCCCCATAAGGAGATACCAGCATTGAAAATGGCGCATAGTAGCTGGGGGGCCCATTTCAGTTTTTGCACTAGGGCCCCGGAGCTTCAAGTTTGGGTATGTTCACACGATGTACAGTACGCGCCGCAGTACATCGTGTCTTCAGGAGCTGATACGCACGTACTCCCGCAGCCCGCCGGCCCCATAGACATCCATTACTCGCGGCGCGCCGGCCCCATACCCATCCATTACTCGCGGCGCGCCAGCCCCATAGACATGCATTACTCGCGGCACGTATTCGCCGCAAGTAATTGACAAGTCACTTATCTCCCCGTCCGTACAATACGACCGTATTATACGAGTGGGGAGAGGAGGCGTAATCTATGGATTACCGTAATTTTGTTGCGCATCTCGCTCGTATTAGAGCACAAATACGCAGCAAAATGTGAAAATTACCCCGTGTGAACATAGCCTTACGCCTCTGAGCTCAGCGTTCATCCTCTATCCCATCCTGCTCAAGGCAGCATAAACAACCACCTGACAGATTCACTTTAAGATCCGTCAATTTCCATTCATCTGTATCATACAGAACACAAACACCTACTACCTACTGACGGTTTCCTTTCTACATTGTAGATGTTCCAGAGGAGACGGGATCTGGGTCTGACAGTGTTAGGTTAGAACAGGCATCCTCAAACGGCAGCCCTCCAGCTGTTGGGAAACTACAACTCCCATCATGCCCACTGTATAGATTATATAAATGCATGATGGGAGTTGTAGTTGCCCAACAGCTGGAGGGCCGCAGTTTGAGGAGTCCTGGGTTAGAGTCACGCAGGGGTTTTGGGCGCATAAACTTGCGTTTTACATTATAATATACATTAAAACTCCATTGTAAATTGCGCCGCATATTATTACTGATGCAAATTCCAAGTGTGTTATGCATAAAAAAACACGTTCCTGCAAATTATTTATGCGTTTTGTGCCCGGAAAACACGACAGGAGCCAGGATGCATATTAGCCATTTGTGTGATGGTAAAATTTGTATATCACAAGGCATTATGGGAAAGGAGCTGAGAAGCTCAAGCGCCCTCTGTTGGATGTAACAAATCCTCAGTTTGCTTTTGACCCACTGGGTCTTTGGAAAGCAAAAGGGATATTTAGCCAAACCAGCATCAGCCGTTTCGGAGTTTTGCCCCTCGTCAGTACAGAGCAAGAGCGATGCTGGCTTGGCTGAGTGGGAGGCAATGAGTGGCTCAAATTTGTATAAAGAGGTAAGTGAGATACATAACAGAAATTCATGGGCTGCAAAATGGTGTTCTTTTATCTTCTGTGTAGCTACCTCAGTCATACAATGTATAATATATATTATTATTATTATTTATTTTTTTAGCACCATTAAAGGGGTTGTCTCGCTACACCAATTAATGTTACCTCAGTCCCATTTTCTCAGTTTCATTTTTGGAAATACGGGACAGGGTTAAAAGGTTCTGGCTTTCAACGGCCCGCAGTATCATGGAGGACACAGGTCTTATTTACATACCAACCGTCTGCAGCCATAAAGGGAGATTAAAGGTCTGTAGTATGCAAAGCCTGGCAGCCTAAAGGAGAGATCAACAGGTCTGTAGCTATGCAACCGTGTGCTGGCAGCCTATCAGGAGAGATTAACAGGGCTGTAGCTATAGGACCAGGCTGGCAGCCTATCAGGAGAGATTGAACAGGTCTGTAGTAAATTTCAACAGTGCTGGCAGCCTATCAGGAGAGATTGAAAGGTCTGTAGTATTGCACATGCTGCAAAACCTCATCGGGGGATGGATCAGGTCTGTAGCTATAGCGAACAGCCCTGACATTCTATCGGGAGAGATCGAGCAGGTCTTTAGCTATAGCGACCAGTGCTGGCAGCTTATCATGAGAGATTGAACAGGTCTGTAGCTATAGCAACCAGTGCTGGCAGCCTATCAGGAGGATGGGAAAAGGTCTGTAGCTATAGGACCATGCTGACAGCCTATTAGGGGAGATTGAACAGGTCTGTAGCTATAGCAACAGCCCAGCCTATCGGGAGATTGAACAGGTTCCCTTTTGCTATAGGACCAGTGCTGGCAGCCTTTTCAGGGGGATAAACAGGTCTGTAGCTATAGCAAACCCGAGAGCTGATGCAGCCCATACAAGAGGGGATATCTCAGAATAGGTAGGACACAGGTAATGGACACATATTACAAAGTGTCTTGTTTTTACAAGATCTTTAACATAAAAAAAACAGCGATCCCTGTAGTGAGACAACCCCTTTAATTCCAGGGCGCTCTACAAGCTACAGGGTGCAGGCACTTAATATAAGACAAATACAATAACACTAAGGGCCACTGTTGAAAATGTTTTGGGTCTAAATTTCTTTCCCCATAGCAACCATAGCGCCCCTTTCATATTTTCAGAGCACTATATGAAATAAAAGGGGAGCTCCGATGGGTTGCTATGGGCAACAAAGACAGAGACCTAGGCCATTTTCATACATGTCTCCCTAAGTGACTCACTGATAAGCAAGGAGAGAGAGCGCTGCTTGCAAGAGGTTACAATCACATGCAAAGAGGAGAAAAACCTCCATACACCTGTCTAAATAAGGGCTGGTTCAATTAGAATTCCATCAGACCCGGTTTTTTTTATGACAGCACCTTTGGGGCCCCCATAAAAGCTTTTAAATACCAAAATGCACTAGCCAATCAATCTCTGTTATCCCCTTCTAGAGGAGACATAGATACTCACCTTAGACCAAAATAAACAATGTGAATACCGCCATATAGTGCATTAACCAAATAACTGCTTCATATAATAACTGTGTTATGCAATTTATAACGGTTGGAAGGCAATATCTGTGATCCCCTTAAATAGAAGCATTTTTTTTTACTCCCTTACCAAAATAAAAAAAAATGGGACATTTTTTCTCAAAAGGGGCAAGGCCATACATGAATGTTCACAGGGCGTATTTAATTTTGCTGGTATTTACGTCTAATACGGGGGAGGCGTGTTAAATTACGGTAATCCATAGTCTCATAGAAGCTATGGATTGCCCCTCTCCCGGCCGTACAAAACGATCATATTGTACGGCGGGGGGTTTTAAAGGGCATGTCAATATTTTCGGGGAAGAAGCGCGCGAGTAATTTACTGGCAATTTTTTTAGGGTTTTAAAGGGCCCAAACCCTAAAAAAATCTTCATTTATAATCTTTCCAAAATTAGGTACAGAGGCCCCAAAATAAAATTCCACGGAGCAGAAGGCATTATTAGAGATGAGCGACCAGTAAAATGAGTTTGAGTTGAACTTCGAACAGGGGTTCAATTCGAACCCCATTTTAAGTCTTGGGGGGGAAATGTTTGGTTAAATTTTTTTACCTATATTTTAGGAAAGTGGAAATTCCATCCATAAAAGTAAAAAACGGCCAACTTAGCGAAGAAAATTAAAGGCCCCCAAAAGTGAGAAAGGGGGGGATGGCCAAGAAGTGCAAAAAAGGGGATTTGGGGGGGGCCCCCAAAAGTGCAGAAAGGGGATTGGAGGCCCCAGAATGCGAAAGGAGATTGGGTGGCCACCAAAGTGCAAAAGGGGATTGGATGGCGCCAAAATGCAGAAAGGGGATTGGATGGGCCCCCAAATGCAGAAGGGGATTGGGCCCCTAGAAGTGCGAAAGGGGGTTTTTGGGGGCCAAAAATTTCAGAAAGGGGTTGGATGGCCCCAGAATGCAAAAGGGGATTGGATGGCTGCCCAAAATGCGGGAAAAAGGGGTTTTGGCCCCCAAAAGTGCGGGGAAAGGGGGTTGGATGGCCCCCAGAAAATGCAAAGGAAAAGGGGATTGGATGGCCACCAGAAGTGCAGAAAGGGGATTGGATGGCCGCCAAAAGTGCAGAAAGGGGATTGGATGGCCACCAAAAGTGCAGAAAGGCGATTGGATGGCCACCAAAAGTGCAGAAAGGGGATTAGATGGCGCCAAAAGTGCAGAAAGGGGATTGGATGGCCACCAGAAGTGCAGAAAGGTGATTGGATGGCCACCAGAAGTGCAGAAAGGGGATTGGATGGGGCCAAAAGTGCAGAAAGGGGATTGGATGGGGCCAAAAGTGCAGAAAGGGGATTGGATGGCTGCCAAAAGTGCAGAAAGGCGCTGAAAACTATTAAAGTGACGTGTTGAACGCCATGGCGAACCTGAACATTTACTCAAACGAACAGTACAATGTTAGAGTTCGAGAAAATCTAGATGTTCGACTCGAACTTAACTTTTCTCAATCGGTTCGATTAACACTAGGCATTATGGCTTTTGGGTACTGTTAAAAGGGTTGTCCAAAAATGACATGTGACTAACAAGCACAGAGTGGATTTGACGACCCCCATACATTTCATGCTGATATACTGGCAGTCCCCGGGTTACGGTCGGGATAGGGACTGTAGGTTTATTCTTAAAGGGGTTTTGCCATGAAGTCAGTTCCTTACCGCTTATCTGCTCAGGACAGAATATAAACAAATCATGCTGAGTCATGAAGGACTGCAGGAGGAGAGCAAGGAAGAAGGGAGCGTCTGCATTGTTTACTCAAATAATTACATTACAACCAGTGAATTCACTATACAGCAGACAGACTCATACCTGTCAGTGTCCTGGTCGTGTCTAATGTAAACTGTCAGGAAACTAAGGGGGGCTGAGCAATGCTGTAGCTCTCAGCGGCTTCACTTTTTGTAATCACATATATTTAGAAAAGTGATTAAATACCCATTTTGGAGGATCCCACGTCAACATTACATCGTGGCAAACCCCTTTAAGTTGAATTTGTATGTAAGTCAGAACAGGTATATTTATTACATGTAACTCCAGCACAAAAGTTTTTTTTTTCTAGTTTTGGATTGTGCAGGGAAGGGTTTTTATATTTGTTTTGGCGTCTCTGCCTCTGTTATGAAGATTTCACCTCATGTGCTGCTGTGGCATGCTGGCACTTGTAGTTCCACAGTAACTATCTGCTGTGGAACATGGAACTACAAGTGCCAGCATGCTCCATAAGTCTCTGTTTGTAACTAGGGGACAGCTGTAAGTTGGAATGGTGCAAGTGGGGGACTGCCTGTCTACCTCGCCTTCTTGCGGTGGTGGCTGGCAGGCTGGGGGTGCTAGTGTTTTTTTTGTAACAGTCTCTTCAATGACGTAAGTTGTGATGAGTGGGTTTGAGCACCCTCTCCTTAGTGGTTATGTCCAGGGCTGGCCCGGATTAGTGGGGTCAGTCAACCACACAGTATATTTACTATTTTGCCATAGGCAAACTTAAACTCTATCAGTTCTCTAGCTATAAAACACTAAAACTTAACTTTTATTATGTATAACACTTAACCTCTATACACACTATTTTAAAAACCTGATTTCTAACCTCGCAATTTGTCCCTTTCTAATTGTGAAGGAATAACTCCCCCTCTATTATCAAGTCTGTTAACAGGGGAACCTTATATATACAGTAATTTACTAACTCCAATAAGGGATCCCAAGCATCCTACTTGGGCAGTCATCCCTAATCCGATGGACATAAAACATATAAGGTTTCCCGGCCGGCGCGGATTAGTGGGGTCAGTCAACCACACCGATCACTGAATTGTAGGACACTATGGTGACGTATGGAAGCCGAGGTCTCGTGTCTGAGAGGTCTGATGGATTTCAACCTCATCGAAAATTCTCCCCAATAGTCTTCGCTTCCCAAAAGAATGACCAGGAGTGAAGCTGGGGAGGCGCTGAGCTCAGTAGGTTTGTATGCAGGGAAGCAAGTGGGAGTCAGCTGCGCAGCCCTGGGAGTATTGCGCTTGTGGTTCTGTCGGTTCGGATTTGACACTCTGCTGCATGCACGTCCCATAGAGGCCGCTCTTCAGGACTGCATGGTCCAATTGGCCTCTCCAAGCTGACAGATCTGGGTCTTGTGCAGCCGCCCTGCAGGGATAACCTAATTGGATTTCAGCCAGATGAGATGCACAGACGCACTCCACTCCTCTAATACAGAGCATGTTGCGCTTAACTCTGGTGGACAAGCTGATGCCCTCTCCTCAGACTCGGAGTAATTGGTACTTCTAATGGAAAGTGTTGAGAGGGGATCAATACTATTACCGGGACCCTTTAGGATAACGCTGGACGGACAATAACGGGCAATTGTAATGATGATTGTTGCATCTGTGATCAAATACAATCAAGTGTGATCACATAGTGCTGCCGTGCAAGAGGGACAGCAATCAAGTGTGATCACATAGTGCTGCCGTGCAAGAGGGACAACAATCAAGTGTGATCACATAGTGCTGCCATGCAAGAGGGACAACAATCAAGTGTGATCACATAGAGCTGCCGTGCAAGAGGGACAGCAATCAAATGTGATCACATAGTGCTGCCGTGCAAGAGGGACAGCAATCAAGTGTGATCACATAGTGCTGCCGTGCAAGAGGGACAACAATCAAGTGTGATCCCATAGTGCTGCCGTGCAAGAGGGACAACAATCAAGTGTGATCACATAGTGCTGCCGTGCAAGAGGGACAACAATCAAGTGTGATCACATAGAGCTGCCGTGCAAGAGGGACAGCAATCAACTGTGATCACATAGTGCTGCCGTGCAAGAGGGACAGCAATCAAGTGTGATCAACAAGTGCTGCCGTGCAAGAGGGACAGCAGTGTGATCACATAGAGCTGCCGTGCAAGAGGGACAGCAATCAAGTGTGATCACATAGTGCTGCCGTGCAAGAGGGACAACAATCAAGTGTGATCCCATAGTGCTGCCGTGCAAGAGGGACAACAATCAAGTGTGATCACATAGTGCTGCGGTGGAAGAGGGACAAACAATCAAGTGTGATCCCATAGTGCTGCCGGCAAGAGGGACAATACAAGTGTGATCACAAGTGTGCGTCAAGAGGGCAATAATCAGTGTGGTCCTAGTGCTGCCGTGCAAGAGGGACAACAATCAAGTGTGATCACATAGTGCTGCCGTGCAAGAGGGACAACAATCAAGTGTGATCCCATAGAGCTGCCGTGCAAGAGGGACAACAATCAAGTGTGATCACATAGTGCTGCCGTGCAAGAGGGACAGCAATCAAGTGTGATCCCATAGTGCTGCCGTGCAAGAGGGACAACAATCAAGTGTGATCACATAGAGCTGCCGTGCAAGAGGGACAACAAGTGTGATCACATAGTGCTGCTGTGCAAGAGGGACAACAATCAAGTGTGATCACATAGTGCTGCCGTGCAAGTGGGACAACAATCAAGTGTGATCACATAGTGCTGCCGCGCAAGAGGGACACCAATCAAGTGTGATCCCATAGTGCTGCCGTGCAAGAGGGACAGCAATCAAGTGTGATCACATAGTGCTGCCGTGCAAGAGGACAGCAATCAAGTGTGATCCCATAGAGCTGCCGTGCAAGAGGGACAACAATCAAGTGTGATCACATAGTGCTGCCGTGCAAGAGGGACAGCAATCAAGTGTGATCACATAGTGCTGCCGTGCAAGAGGGACAACAATCAAGTGTGATCACATAGTGCTGCCGTGCAAGAGGGACAACAATCAAGTGTGATCCCATAGTGCTGCCGTGCAAGAGGGACAACAATCAAGTGTGATCCCATAGTGCTGCCGTGCAAGAGGGACAATAATCAAGTGTAACCATAGAGCTGCCGTGCAAGAGGGGCAACAATCAAGTGTGATCCATAGTGCTGCCGTGCAAGAGGGGCAACAATCAAGTGTGATCACATAGGCGTGCCGTGCAAGAGGGACAACACTCAAGTGTGATCCCATAGAGCTGCTGTGCAAGAGGGACAACAATCAAGTGTGATCACATAGTGCTGCCGTGCAAGAGGGACAACAATCAAGTGTGATCCCATAGTGCTGCCGTGCAAGAGGGACAACAATCAAGTGTGATCACATAGTGCTGCCATCCAAGAGGGACAGCAATCAAGTGTGATCACATAGTGCTGCCGTGCAAGAGGGACAACAATCAAGTGTGATCCCATAGAGCTGCCGTGCAAGAGGGACAACAATCAAGTGTGATCACAAAGTGCTGCCGTGCAAGAGGGACAACAATCAAGTGTGATCACATAGTGCTGCCGTGCAAGAGGGACATCAATCAAGTGTGATCACATAGAGCTGCCGTGCAAGAGGGACATCAATCAAGTGTGATCCCATAGTGCTGCCGTGCAAGAGGGACAGCAATCAAGTGTGATCCCATAGAGCTGCCGTGCAAGAGGGACAGCAATCAAGTGTGATCACATAGTGCTGCCCTGCAAGAGGGACAGCAATCAAGTGTGATCACATAGTGCTTTCCGTGCAAGGGGACAACAATCAAGTGTGATCCCATAGTGCTGCGGGGCAAGAGGGACAACAATCAGTGTGATCCCATAGTGCTGCCGTGCATGAGGACAGCAATCAAGTGTGATCCCATAGTGCTGCCGTGCAAGAGGGACAACAATCAAATGTGATCACATAGTGCTGCCGTGGGAGATGGGACAGCAATCAAGTGTATCACATAGTGCTGCCGTCGGGGCACCGGGGTTTCCCAAAAGGGGGAAAGGGCAAAATTTTTGGGGTAAAAAGGGGCCGGAAGAACCCCAAACAATTATCC
>JAODAL010081415.1:0-11913 GCA_025379985.1 Phyllomedusa bahiana | reverse complement strand
GTTGAAACCAAAAAGACCCAGCCACACCAATGTCAGATGCCCCATCAGTCACTGTCTTTGTATTGTGCTTAACCTTTTAAAGCCGAATCCCTGTTTAATATTTAATGACCGCATTTTTTTTTTAGTCTTTGCCTCCTGCGTTTAACGTTGAAAACTTTTTTTTTTTTTCATGAAACGTTTAGGGGGCCCTGTTTTTTTTCAGGAAAAGTTGTACTTTTTAGGAGAATAGTTATAGTTTTTTTTTTGTTTGTTAAAAAATGTTCTTAGCTTTTTTACATTTTTTACACCATTAACATTTCACTCTTAATAATTTGTTATATAAATTTAAAAGGTTATTAGGGTTTGTGGATATTAATATGTGTGGGTGTGCAGAGGTAGCAGCCCTTTTACGGGGCCCTATCAACTGGGGGGACCCAAAGCCCTTCTGACTTAAGGGTCAGCTTTTCGTGGAAAAATGGGGGCCCCCAATTCACTTTTTACATGGGGGACCCAAGCTTAAAGTTCGCCTCTGTCTGCCTGTTGGGTTTTACATAGAAAACCCTGGGGCTATTAGGCCCCCATGGGGTGAGCCAAACCTGGCTCTGTCGGGGATGAACATTGACATCCCCTAACGGCAAAAGACAGTGGCCGATCATTAAGGGGTTAATGAAAGACGACTGAGGGGGAAACCACTGATGAAAGCAAGTCATAAAAAAGTGAGAGTTGAATGTGCCAAATTTGTTTTTTAAAAAGTCAAAAAGTTTTGGGGAATGCCCTTTTAGAAGATGGGACACGGCTGGGCTTTGTCACATCAGCTCTATGTATACAGATACAAAAATAAAGCAGACAGAGAAAAGAAGATTGTACCTACTGTGAAACATGGAGGATGTTAGGTTATGCTTTGCTGCATCTGGCAGGAAATAATGAAATCTCAACACAATCAAGGCATTCTGGAGTGAAATTTGTCAGGAAGCCTGGTCTCAGTCCCAGTTCAACAGGACACTTAGGCTCGTTACCGGCTTATTTGCCGGGGCATTTTGCCGACGGTTGACGACGTCAATCCCTCGGCAAAATTTAGTGAAAAAAAGAACAGCCCATTTTTATTGTTTTTAATAGAAAAATAAGGCTCGTCGTTCACAGACGCGTATTTCGTGCGGATTTCCCCCCGCGGTTTAGACGGCAATCCGGAGGAAAAAAACTGTGTGTGTCATTATTTACGGAGGATTACCCCCTTCAATTTATTGGGATGGTGAATCCCTCGGAAAATCGTTACAAATAGTGACCCCCTTAGTGGCACTTATTTGCAACTGATTTTCAACTGATTTCAGAAAATATTTTTCGATCGGGAATCCCATGTAAATACGTTCTGAATAAGCCGTGTGAAATAGCCTAAAAAACCCTCCAAAAAAGGGAAAGCATTGGAAATCTGAAGTTGCTCCTAGGAGTCCTGAATTAAATCCTAAAGAAAAATCTGTGGAAGGAGCTGAAACCTACAGTCTGGAGAAGGCACCTTTACACCTGAGTCAGCTAGAGCAGTGTGCTTATGAGGAGTAGGCCAAAACATCTGTAGAAAGGTGAAGAAGTCTCATTGAGAGTTATAGAAATTGTTTCTTTGCAGTGGGTTGCCTCAAAAATGTTGTGCAACAAAATATTAAGTTAAAGGAACCATCATTTTTATCCAGTTCGGTTTCATTATTATTATTATTTATTTGATTTTTTTAATTCGTTGAAACAAAAATGATTTTCATTAGTTGATTTTAAGTAAATTTTATTTTTTCAGTTTCAAGTTATTTCCGTGATTAATGTGCTTTTTTTCTTTAATGTAAGGGTGTCAACAATTTTGTTCACAAGTGCATTCTCTCCTCCTTTCTGACAGTCTTATCTACACTTTTTCTCTCTTTCTTTCTTGCTCTCTCTGTCTGCTCTACCTTTCTCGCTTTGGTTCTGTGAGTCTTTCCTTGTGTTGTAGACCTCTGCCTCTTCCCGCTTTACTTCTGGACAATATGCAGGTGACCCCTTATATGCAACAACAAACAGGTATCTAGTAAACACTACCTAAAACTCTTCAACCCACAACTTTAACTCTGATTTCAACTGACTGTTATTTGTGCCTGCATCCCCCTTCCTTATTCTTCTAGGGGTCCCTCTGAAATGTCTCCTGATCGGCTACAGGAGACATATGACACTGCTGTTTAAAGCACTGATATCCCTTAATTAAAGTGCAAAGTCATACACACATGGTGCGTATAATAAAATTAACCAGCATCAGGAGCTAAACTGGTCTCACACTCCAGAGCAGCAGGAGCTACATTGTATATACACTACTCACAAAGGGCCACATGTATGAAACTGTTTAGGTCTAAAACTTAATTGTTTGCCCATAGGTTACTATGGGCAAAAAAGTGAGTTTGAGATCTAAACAGCTTTCATACATGTGTCCCAAAATGTTAGGGATATTTGGTTTTTGGTTGAATTTTTTTTGTTTTAATGAACTAAATGAGACCATCTCTTAACTTTAGAATGCACATGGCTAACTGTTCGGTGTTTCAGTACTTTTTGCACAATTTGCTGATCTCTAACAAGAAGCTTAATGACAAAATTCACAACATCATGAGACCAAGACAACACATTACAATTGATTAACCTTACCTCGCCATTGCAAGGCTTCAAGCAGATGCTCTCCGACAGAAGTGGCCACTGAGCTTAGAGTGTCACAGAGTGTCATCAGCAGGTTGTAACAGAGATACAGAGAGACTGAAAGAATCACAGAAAGGTAAAGAAATGAACGTCCTTTGGCTTCATCACACACTGATGACCGCTTCATTGTAAACAAAGCGAATGATGAATGCCACACAGCTCCAGGCACTTTTAAAGGAAGTAAAAGGCTCCTAAGTGTCATGTCAGAACATTCTTAACGATTTACATCAGCCTAGTCTACATGACCACCTGACTACCAGGCATAGAAATTGTTATCTTGCATGGGCAAGATTAGGGACCCTGGTAGCCAATGTACATATTCCAATATCAGTGGCACACTATAAACTAGAGAAACTATTAAAGGGGACATATGAATTTTGAAAAAAGCATTACTGCTATCTAGGATATATGAAACTTTTTTGAGGTTCTCAGTTCACACTTTTGATCAAAACTGCTTAAGCCACCTCCGAAACACCAGCGGGACCTCAAGGCAGGTGGTCCTACACTATTGTTACACTATTATTACCTGTTATGGACTCTGTTCAGACTTCCATACTTCAGGGAGTGAAGGCACCGACTTTTAAACACACTGCACTGATTTAAAAACCTGTGAGGGTGGGTGGAGTACAAAAAACCAAAATGGAAGTAGCCACTCCTCCAAACCTAAGCTAGAAACAATATATGGTTATGCACATTGAAAAAAATGCACATAGGTGCACACTGGTGTGGCTGTAGTATACATACATATTCCAATATCAGTGGCACACTATAAACTAGAGACACTATCAAAGGGGACATAGGAATTTTGAAAAAAGCATTTCTGCTATCTAGGATATATGAAAAGTTTTCTGAGGTTCTCAGTTCACACTTTTGATCAAAACTGCTCAAGCCACCTCCAAAACGCCAACAGGACCTCAAGGCAGGTGGTCCTACACTATTGTTACACTATTATTACCTCTCATGGACTCTGTTCAGACTTCCATACTTCAGGCAGTGAAGGCACCGACTTTTGAACACACTGCACTGATTTAACCCCTTAACGACCTAGGGCGTATGAGTACGTCCCAGGGCCGCTAAGGGGCTTTGCAGGGGGATCGCTCTGCAACCACCCCACATGACCCTCCCACACACACAGGTTACTAAGAAGTCACACTGGCTGTGTACTACAACTGCTCAGAGATGCGCAGTAGTCCCAGAGTAGTTTTATGTTTCCTGAAGTGGCTGCTTTTACACATGCACTACAATGATTACTATTGTCTGCCCCATAAATATTTATGTTGTAAACTGGTCTCCGAAACTCACACTAGCTGCCAGAACATCCTACAGAACATGATGTGCTGTAATCTGACCTAGCTTTGTTATACCTCCTTTCCCATTGCAGTAGAGATTATTTATATAAATCTATTTTAGCAAGAGATGTGTAAGTGATTCTATAGAGAATAGTTATCAACTGTTATAGAAAAGATTGATAAATCCAGCGTTCCTATGAAATCTTCAAGCTTTTTTTTGAGGATACATAGATCCATAAGATACACAAAGGACACAAAGATAAGTTGAAGGCAAACAGAGAAAAAAATTCAGCTCACCTGCCAGTAATAAGGAATGCTCTCAAAGGAGAGTTTCTGCTGCCGGTTGGATCAAAGGGTTAAAAGTAAGTAGCCTAGTGAATATTTGAGGTGTGAGTGTGTTGTTTTTTTCCAAAGTGTCGTTTTGCTTATGTGGGATTTAAATTTTGGGGGGATTTAGATTTGGGGCTTTTGGAAAGGGCAGTATTAGAAGTTTTTCATTTTTTGTTAGTTTTCTTTTTTTGGGTAAAATCCCCTTGGTTTCCCTTTTGACAATGTGTCCGTTGCACTCCTGGGGCAATGTGTCCCATCCTTGAACAAACGTTCGAGGGGTTTTACGCTGTGCATGTGTGTGACATGCACATTTAGAACCCCGTATCTGGATCTAAATGAGCAAGTGGCAACACTGAGATCCATTCCCAACTTGAAGCGGTTTCTGCCACTGAGCAATCCTCGCAGGTGTAGATGCGGGGGGGGTTTGGTAGCTGGAGGTGCGGAAAGAGGCAGCAGCTGGGGTAACAGTCAAAAAAGAATGGTGAGGGAAAAGGTGTGGGGAGGCTATTCCTGATCTGGTACACCCCCAACAAATTTGCAAGATTGGGGATGAGGGGGGGTGAGGCTGGAAATAGCATTGCTGCAGCAGACCTACCCTGTTGCTTCAGTAAGTTGGGGGGAATTTGGGTGCAGGTCAGGTAGACAGGTACTAGTAGTTGGGGAACTTTTTTTGAGGCACAGACAGGGCAAAACTGTTACAAAGGGGGATCGTCGAAAAGTATGTTTTTTACTGGGGCCCGGGGAGTTCGACATTTTTGGGATGCGTTGACAGATTTCTGGGTTTGGGGTGGTGAGAAACCAGGGTCATGCTGACATTGGACCAATGACAAGTTTGAGGTGGTGGGGTCCTTAAAAATGATTTTAGGGACTTGGGAAAAAGCCAAAGGAAGGACCCCAGAGTAATATTTTCAGAAATATTACCTGTTCCCGGGCCACAAGAGGCAGAGGGGTTGGAGGTGAATTTAAAATGGGTCAAAATTGGTGTAGGAAAAAAGGGTATTTGGGTTTTTGGGAACTGGGGTGACTTTTTTCTTGGTAAGGGCTCTTGTAGGACGGGCTGCCCCTAAATGGGGGAGGGTGCGCTGTATTGAGGGAAAAATGGGGAAATTGGAGGAAAATTTAAACTAGGGGGCGGGGGGGAGGGAAAATAAACCCTATAGCGTGTAGGTTTTGAAAATAGGAGTGGGAATTAGTACTAAAACAGGGGGTGGGGGGGAGGGAGGGGGTTTTAGAAAAGTTGAAAAGAATAGGGGAAAGAATAAAAAATGAAAATCGCTAAATTGATTTCTAACCAATGCCAGGAGTCTGACCCAACAAAATAAATAAAACTAGAAGTTTTAAATTTTGAAAGAAGAAAAATAGGGACTTTGGGGGGATAACTGAGACTGGGGGCGAGAGTTTACGACCCCGGGCTTTAACTTGCGGATTACAGTCTATTTTTAAGTGCCCGTAACCCGCTTGTTTTCCAAGGGCCCCAAAAGTACGGGGTCTAAAAAACGGGGTTTAAACTTTTTTTTTTTCACCGAAATTTACCCTTTTAAAACTCGTTATTTATGGGATAAAATCCTTTTTTGGGGAAATCGTATCCGGGGAAAATTGTAAACCTTTTTTGGAGGTTTTTTTCAGACTGCATTGAGGAAGTTATTTCCCGGGATTGGATGGGGGTTTTGGGGCCATTGGTGTCATATATTTGGATTTTTCAAAAAGAATTTGATCCCTGTCCAAAAAAAAGGTTTGGTAAGAAAAAATGAGAATGCTGGAATGGGGGAAAACTGTGCAAGTGGGAAAAGAAACTGGTCACTGTTAAAAAAAACAAAGGGTGGGAAATTTAAAGGGTTTGCAAACTCAGACGGATCCCTGTTACTAGGGGGATTAAAAAGGGCTCAGTATTGGGCCCTTTTCCTCTTTAATATTTTATAAAGTTCTTAAAACGGGTTTGCCCCCTTTTAGGAATATCGATCTTTGCAGATGATACAAAGCTTGAAAAGAAATCCACAAAATAGAGGATAAGGGTTTTTAAAACCCAAAAGGGTCTGGTAGGTTAAATTGGCCCCTTTCCGGAAATAAATGGGGTTTTTAAAAAATGATTTTAAAGGAAAAACCTGGGGGGGAAAAAAACCTTTAAAATAAATTACATTTTAAAATTGGGAAAAACACGGGGAAAAAGCGCCCCCTGGGAAAAAGGGAAAATTTTTTTTGGGGGTTTTTCCGGGGGGACGTAAAACATTAATTCTTTTTTTTTAGCAACCCAGTGTCACCCCAACTGTGCCAAGGGGGGGAAAATTAGAGATAGGGTTTTATTTTTAAGGGGGAATAGAACCCTTTGGGGGAAACCCTTATTCTCCCACTATACAAGTAATGGTTAGCCCCCAAACGGGAAATTTTTGTGTTACATTTTTTGGGCCCACCCCGGGCCCCATCAGAAAGATTTGGGGGTAGAGCTTGAACGGTCCCAAAGGCGGGGCAAAAAAAATGATAAAAGGCCCTGGGTGGACTCCCAATTTCCCAAAAATTAGAAAGGGTTTTTTTTATTTAGTTTAAAAAAAAAGACGGCTTCGGGGGGACTTTAATAAATATTTTTTAAATATATTAAGGGCCTTTTTTGAGATCTCTCTAAAGATTTTTTTTTATCCCCAGGAGGGTATCTAGAACAAGGGGGCATCCTTTTAAGTCTTGGGGGAAAGAAAGTTTTTTAATAAAATAGAAAGGGGTTCTTTATTTTTAGAGCAGTGGGAAGGGGGAAATTGTCATGGGGGAATTCACTAACAGAGTTCAAGAAGGGGTTGGAAAGCATTTTTGGGCGTGATAATATAAAAAGTTATAGTGCTAGGGTTCCCGGGAAAGGGGGGTGAATCATTTCCCAGATGTAATAAAACAAGTTATAGTGACCAGGGTTCTGTTTAAGGGTTGGATACATTTCTAGAAAGTTAAATTAAAAAAAAGTTATAGTGGCTTTGGATTCTGAAGAAGGGTCCCGGGGTACATTTTGATGTAATTTGATCCAGGGATTTATTCCCATTGCCAGATTGGAGTCAGGAAGGAATTTTTCCCAAAAAATGAGGAAAATTGGCTTCTACCTCATGGGGTTTTTTGCCTTCCCCCGGATCAACATTTTTAACCTTTGGCAACATTTTGCACAATAGGTGAACTGAATGGACGTTGTCTTTTTTCGGCTGACAAATATGTAACTATGAATCCAACACCGAACTTGGAAAAATAGAGAAGGCGTTTGATTCCTGATAAAATCTTCATATTCTTAAAGAAAAGCAATTCCAAAAGTTGGGGCGCTTTTTCACAGCAAAGCCAAATTTCCCCGGTGGGTTTTCCCCGACCGATATTTAGTCTTTTTTTGGCATGGGGGGAGAGATTTGTCGGGGGTTTGTGGATTCAAGCTGTCCCACAGCACCCACATGTTCATCTTGTGCCCGAAAACTGGGTGGAAGAATGAAGATGTTCCAAGTTTATCGGACTGCCAGCTGTATAAAAAAAACGCCCGCCGGAAAATATGTGCCATGGGGACTGCTGCACAGATTTTCTATTAATGTCTAAAGGGGAGCTTTGCATGTCAGTTTTCAGACAAAAACCACAAACCGTATGAAAAACCGACCAATAACCCTTGCCGTGGGGGCAAGCCCGTACAGCAAGTGCATAAACAGGAACAACAAAAACCGTGAACTAAGATTACACGTTACAGGCCAGCATACAGCCCTTTCTCATAGCAACCAAAAATGTAACAGACTGGGTGTTAGATGAGATTGAAAAAGACAATCCCATCTTATTGTCATAAAAAAATAGAAAGTTTGAAATGGCCACAGGATAACCCCTCCATATGAACTGGAGGTCATCAATATAACGTGCGGATTGGACAAATGCAGTATGTAGCAAGACTCCCACCAAGAAGTATAGATAATGACTAAAAATGGTGGGAATTTCGCTGCAATCACTGCCCCCATATTATGTAAGTGAAAAACACCATTAAACATAAAAAAAATTTGTTGAAATCAAATAATTAGACAAAATATCAACATATGTTCCGTAAAAGTAAGAAAAAACAGGGCTACCCGATCTAGTTAATTTTGGGTAAAAGCCAAGTTTTTCAGCAAAAAAAAATGTGTGAAAAATTTCCCCCCCCGGCTTATCGCAATGGCCGTGGCGCGGGAGCCTAGTTTATGGACTTCTCAGGGAGCGCATTAAACTGAATGCCGGGGCCGGGCACTGGCGCGTCTTCTAAACCCGTATGCAACTCCTCCCGGGGACAAAAGGTGAAGAGATGCACTGCGGGGCAGAGAGCGAGCGCTCCCTGCTCCCCAGTGGACTGGGCGGCCGAGACTAGGCTGTCCCCGGGGTTTCTGGACAGGGGGTGTGTCATCCGGCGTGCGCGGCCCGATGACATCACCCGCCCGTGCCCAGAAGAGGGGAAGAGGGGCCTGGGGAGGCGAAGCAGGGGGAGCGAAGTAAGTGGTTGTTTTTTGTTTTTAAAAACCCTACCTATACCTGCTATAGCCCGCCCCAGGGGACCCCCATACCTGCCCTTTCCCTCCTAGGGGTCCCTTTTTGCCTTTACCCTGCCCTTTTTTGCGATAGCCTGCCTGGGGGCCTATACCTGCCCATACCCTGCCTAGGGGTCCTATATCTGCCCCATACCCTGCCCCATACCTGGATAGCCGCCTAGGGGGACCATACCTGCCTATACCCCGCTATACCCGCCTATAACCGCCTAGGGGGACCTATCCGCTATACCCTGCCTATACCCGCCTATGCTGCTTGGGGGGGCCTAACCCGCCTATGCCCGCCTTAAGCTTGGGGACCTTTTACCCGCCTATACCCCGCCCATACCCGCTATAACCCGCCTATAACGACCATACCCGCTTACCCCCCTATACCTGCTTTGAGGACCTATACCTGCTATAACGACCTTTTTCCCGTCTATAACCTGCCTATGGGGGCAATTCCTGCCTATAGCCTGCCTAGGGGGAAATATAGCTGCCTATACCCCCCTATGGGGGACATTAAAATGCCTTTTACATGCCCTTAACTGCCCCTTGGGGGGCATTTAAAATGCCTATACCGCCCATAAACCCCGCCCCATGGGGGGCATTAAAATGCCCTTAAAGCCTTATCTGCCCCATGGGGGAATTAATTGTTATACCGCCTTATCTGCCTATGGGGGGCATTAAATGCCTATACCTTTCTATTGCCTATGGGGGACATTAAATGCCCATACCTGCCTATATGCCTTGGGGGACATTAAAATGCTATACCTGCCTTTTTGGGGGCATTAAACTCTATGTAAATTTTTTGGTATCTATTTTTTTTTACAATTTACCAGTGCTGTTTCTTTTTTCCCTAGGGTTATACTCGAGCAATAAGGCTTTCCCCTTTTTTTTTGGCAAAAATAGGTGCCTCGGCTTATCTCGGGTCGGTTATACTCGAGTTTTATTCGGTTATTTATATATGGGTATAAGTTATTATATACCCTCATATATATTATTTTACCATTTTCCTCTACTAGCTGTGGTTTGGGGCCTAAATTTGGGTTCTTATCTACTTACAATACATATAGTGATATTGTGTCTATTTATTTGATTTCAGTTGTAAGACTGAAATGTCATCAATATCCTCTTTGGTCCTTGCCATGAGTCCATAAGATTGCTTCTAATATTGATAGGACTAAACTTCTTACTAATAAAAATAATGTTCTTCCTAAACAACTCCCTATTACTTTCTCTACGATGCATAGTTCAGAACATCAAGATATCTGTAATATCATTTACAAATACTTACCTATTTTGTCCTTGGATACTTTGGATCCCTCTTTACAAGAAGTAATGGATGTGGGTCATCGTGTTTCATGCAGGGCTTCAATTGTCGGTCAACTGCTGTCTCCAACGTCACAATAGTGTGTCTTGGCTACGACATCACAGTTCTTTTAAATGTGGTCATTCCATCTGCCTATGCTACACACTACTAAACCAAATATCAACTGTATCTCTCTACATTTTTTTATATTACCTCTTGTATAGAGTGTTGTTTGCATAACATTGGTTGTACTACTTAATTATTATAAGCCCCCCTTTCACAAAATTGTCCGCCCCCTCCCGTTTTTCTAGAACCAGAAATGGCTCAGCTGTCTCACCCATTTTTAAAGGGAAAATGTGGGGAGGGCCGCCATCAGGATTTTCGGGGCCCCTTACAGTCAAAGTGTCTGGGCCTCCCTCTTCCCTGCCAAAAAAACCATAGGGTGAACGGGGAAAAACTCGTTTTTGGGGTTTATTTTTGTGGAAACTTACTATTTAATTTTAATGACACATTGGGTGACACATATTATTTTTTTCCGTTTTGACACCCTTTTCATGTCTTATGTAAAAAGGGCCTGATTTTGAACCCGCTCTACGTGGGTCATAAATCGGGTGTTCTAGCGCTAAGAAAAAAATACTTGCTCTGTACGTAGTATAAAAAGTTTTCAGCCCCCTTTTTACATTTTTAAATCTTTGTTTCATTGCGCCATTGGTAACCCAAAAGCAGTTGGTTTTTTTTGCTCTTATGTACACTCTGATCCATTTGAAAAAAAAAAAAACACAGAAATTTTGATATTTTTGTAATTTATTAAACAAAAAACACTGAAATATCCGTGGTTTAAAGTTTCAAACCCTTTGTTCAGTAATTAGTAGAAACCCCCTTTGATCACTACACCCCATGGGTCTTTTTGGGAGGGAAATTGCAAAAGTTTTTACAACGGGATTTGGGGATCCCTGCCATTTTCTTGGCGGGGCCCTTAAAGAATGGTCACAGAGTTGTTCTAGCCACTTTTTTGTTATTTTAGCTGTGTGTTTGGGGGTCATTGTCTTGTTGGAAAACGAACCTTCGGCCCCCTTTAGGTCCCCGAGCCTTTGGAAGAGGTTTTCATCCAAGACATTCTGTAATTGGCCGCTTATCTTTCTTAAAATTTCAACCATTTTCTGTCCCTGCAGGTGAAGAACATCCCCATAGAAAGATGCTGCCCCCCCATGTTTCACTTTTGGATTGCTTGGCCAGGCGTGAGCAGTGCCTGGTTTTTCCCCCAAATAGCTTAGAATTAAAACAAAAAGTTCAATCTTTGTCTCGGTCCCACCATGAAACTTATTTTTCTAGTTGGGAAATAGAGATGGGGGAAACGATTCTAAGAATGGAAAACGTTTTGAAATTTAGAAAAATTCGGTTTGTAAGAAATCGAACTTTGGGGTGATTCGCGGGAACGAAGGGGGTGCTTTTATTTGATAAAATGGCTGGGGGGCAATGGGGTTACATGGGGCAAAGCACTCTGGGAGGAAGAAGGGCATACCCCGCTGACTGTGCAGAGTGAAACCAATAGAGAAAAGGCGGGATTCTGTGACGTCACCGCCCTATAAAGGACCCGGGCGCCGTGGGAGCTCACCTCCTCTCCTGTATGACGGGAAGGTGCTGCTGGGGTGTAGCGCTTTTGAAGAATGATTTTTACACAGCGATTTTTGTGGGGTGTCTCAGCTTGTCTCAGAGACTGTTCTTGAATGTTTTTTCTGTTTTTTGGGGTTTGGTTGAAATCCCGTGTGGTCCCCTGCAGCTGCATTCATTCAATATCAAGTGGTCTAAGCCTTTTTTC
>JAODAL010081414.1:0-11914 GCA_025379985.1 Phyllomedusa bahiana | reverse complement strand
TTAAGCTTTTTGCGTAAAAACAGGAAGTATTCTCAGACTGCAGTGTGTGTCTGCCCGAGAGCAGATAAAAATAGGAAACAGAGAGCAGACACGCAGTTGTAACAGTGACTAATGTAATCTAACCCTCACGCTATTGTGGGAAGCTGGCAATACGGTGCTAGTCACCGGTACCTAACACTGTCCCTAACTATAATGACTATACACACACCCAGATCAACTGGTAAGTGTTAACAGCTCATGGGCATACCAGCTGACCAGAGCTCTAGTCTCACTGGTTCCTCGGTGGTCGACCGAGAGGCTAACTGACAATTCACCCTAGTGGCGTTGGCAGCTCTCGGAGGACCCTAACTAGTGAATGAGACTCAGTACCCGACGCTCCTATTCAGTCCCCTGCAGGCCGGACGGCAGGCAGCTCAGTATACTGACTTCCACTGAAGGTTTCCTTTCCTGTGCGATTTACAGAATACTAATTCATACGCTTAAATAAACAATAAACAAAATCAAAAATCTAACAAAACCCCCCACTACACTAACAATACTTCACAACAGACCGTACCTCGCTCAATTGCCTAACCGCCAGCTTCCAACTACCCAGAAAATATAAAGAATTAATATGTGAAAATTACATTAACCACATACAGATCATTTGACTATTTGTGAATGACAATCTTCTTCACAGTGCAGCGTAAAAAGAGGAAGTTGTTGTTGTAACTCTTAACAGTGAAAATCTAGCAGCACAGCAGATGTAAAGTCAGACAGGTTGCAACCATAAATCTCAAAGCCAATTTGTCAAAGAACCAGAGGTAAGTAGCAAGGGCATCGGTCGATTTCAACAGAAGAAACACACCATGACCGTTATCAGGTGTTGGCATGAATGGGGACAGACCACAGTGGACCAAAATAGGCAGTCAGAAACGGAATAAGTCACTGATTTCAAAGTGAAAAGCAATGAACTTACCCGTATATGTGTTGATCAGGCACGTTCTGGCTGCCCAGATTTAGAACCACCGTGGGGCAAACGCCCCAGACCAGACGACAGGCCTCCTCTGCATCTACCCTCGTAATTCGTTTGAGAGTCAGGCACCAAATGATAAGTGGGGTATAATCCCAGCCAAGTTGCTACCTCCTCCAAATTGATATTCTGGCTGTATACAGCAGAGTAGGGAAGTACTGTCCACACGGTTGTCTGGAAAGCAATTCTGTTTAATACAGGGAAATACATGACATTTTATATCCCTCATTACGTAAGCATCCGTCATAGCATGTGTTAGCTGATCATTGGTCAATCGACATTTTATGGGACGAGTTCATACTAATTCACATAGTTCTTTATATGGTATATGCATGCTTGCATAATGTTAAACCGCACTGGCCGTTTGAAACAGTCCGTGTCCGTTTGTTGTCCTCCAGATGTTGGGTGTCGCAACATATGTCCAAATGATTTCTGTGTCATCAGTCTGTTTCGCTTAAGCTATCTTCATGTTAGTCTATAGTGAATCCATTTTAAATATCTTCAGTATCTTCCAAGACAGGTATATTCTAGATATAATCAATGGATATGAAAAGTACAAACAGAGTTCTAATGTTTTGAATCAATTCTCACACCTGACAGCATCACCAACATCATCATCAGTTATCAATGCACATAAACTAGCAGCCATTCACAGTTCAGGGGTCGTAAATTTTTAAAATTTCATACAACCATTTTGCCTTTTTTCTCAATGATTGAGGGTAAGGGGAATAGTTTAAAGCGTAGTTTTGCCCCCCCAAAGTTATTTCTAATGACGGTAATAGGGTTTTTCAGACTGTCGCCACAAAAAATCTTGAGTTTTAAATCTCCCAAAAGCGTTCCCACAGCTTTTAAAATAGTTTTGTATTAAAACCGGCCCCGGGACCTGTTTTTGTTAAAGAATACTGCGGTTTAAATTTGGGGCCCCTTTTCAACCCTTTAAACCCTGTAAAAAATCACGGGAATCAAGATAAACGAGGGACTCTGTTCAGTAAAGATTTTTTATGGCGTTGTGTACAACACTCACTCCTTCTAAAAAAATGACTGTTTTTTCAATTGAAAATTTAAAAATCTAAAGTGATCTTATATCAAAAACCCCCAAAGTTATTTAATTCACGTTTCTATAAAAAAAAATTCCCTTGTAATAGCGCAGAACCTTCATGGGGATTCAACAACATTGTCGGTCCGTACAGGATCTGTAGGGGGGGCCTACCCTTTTAATGAGGATTGTCGGACTCATCAACATTGTCTTCATAGGGGTCTCTGTAAAAGGGTTCTTTGCTCTGTGTACGTGGTGTTTACACCCCTCTAGTGGTTGTCATTTTATTTACACCCTTCGGGTTTGCATTTCCCAATTTTTTTGCGAAGATCGTCGATGGGGTTTAAACTCTCCCTGCGTAATGCTTGGGTAGTTTCCTGGATAAGATTTTGCTCATGCCCGTCCCCTCCTCCCGTCTCATCATGTTAGCCCCTTTCCAAGTTTTTTACAGCCCCGTTTTATATTTTTGCAAATCTTTTATTTGGGTATTTTTTTTCATTGTAAGGGCCTTGCGAAAAGGCAGCTCCGCCCCATACGTAGTCATAAAGGACTCGCTGGGGGGTTTGGGTTTTCGCAGGGCCCGGGGTCTAAAAATTTTGGTTTTAAAAAACTGATAACTAGCTAAAAGGCCCCAGCCCTCTGCTGTGTTCGGGGCGGGGGGCCTTTACGGGGGGAGCGGGAGTTCTGCTTTAACGTTTCACTAAGTAAAGGTCAATTGATTAAAAATTTATGGGCCTTTGTGAAAATTTAATATCGCCCAGTTTTTTAATGTGGGTGTGCGTTTCCCTTTCGCCCTTAGAACGAAATAGGGAAATTCGGGCCCCACACAAACTATTGTATGTAGGTGTTGTGCATATAGGTGTATTTCCCGTTTTGATTTGTGTGACAAACCCGACTATAGTTTGGATTTATGAAATATGGCTTTCCCCAAAGGGATTCCAAATGGTTTTGGGGGTTATTACTTCTGAAATTGCTTCAGCATTTTGTAAATCTTTTAGGGTTGTATTTTTGGGATCCGTTTTCGCTGTAGCTGGGGTTCCTCTACGGTATAGGTTTTCTTCGGTGTTTAGGGGGTTTTTGAGACGGTTTGGAGGGGCTACTACATTTTTTTCTTCCCCCTTGTTTAAGGGGGGTACCCGTTTTAACCCCGGCATCGGGGGTTTTTGTTGTAAAATTTGATTTTTTTGCATTAAAACAGTTTGGGTTCGTTTGGGTTTCCGAAAACTTTTTCGCTCTGTGGGTTGTGTTTATATTTCGTTTTTTCCCCCTTTCGTACCAAAAAAGATCAGATATGTACTGAAAAAAAACTGAAATTTATATACAATTTATTATTTTTACAATCCCTAAAAAACATATGCCAGGGGGCATTGATTTGACCCGCTTTGGATATTTTTTCCCTGTGGTTCTTAAGCCCGCACCCTTAAACCCCACTTGGGCCCCCTAGCTATGGGAAGCAGTTTTCCCTTCAGGGGGGTGGGGGGGTTAAAAAAAGTTATGTATAAAAACCCGAATGTGGGAAAAATGGGAAATTCCCAAAACCTCTACTATTTACGTTGCAAAGTCCCCGGGAAATCTCCTTCCTATCCCCGTTGGATCAAATTCTTTCTTATGCTTTGTACCAGGGGATTTGGACCCTTTAGCGGGGTGGGGGGGGATATTCTCTTTAAAGTCCATTTTTCCCGGGGTTTAGTAAATTTTCCCCCTCTGTAAACCCATTTCAATTTTTTAAAAAATTTTCTGTATTACTTTTTCAGCATTTTTAAACTAAATTAATGCTTCAATTTTTCCCTTTTTTTTTAAAAAACCGCTTTTGAAAAGATCTGTCTTTCTTTTCCCCCTTTAGCGGGAGGTGCTCCCGGCTAACAGCCCGGCACGGTTCTAATTTTTACTTTTTCAGCGTCTAAAAAAAAATCAGGTTCAATGTTTAGAAATTGCCATATTTTGATTAAATGTATATTTACTAAACAAAAATTTTTTTTAAAAAACCCAAATTAAAAGTAAAAAAACCTTTACCGATGAAAGGCCTGATTTTAAAAAGGGCCCTTCCACAAAAAGGGCCCCCCCGGACTGCATGGGGGGCCCCAAATCGCCACCCGGCTGCGGGGGTTTGGGACATAAAAACTCGGGGGTTTAAAAAGAAAAGGCTTAAATAAAAAAATAAGTAAAAAAAAATAAGGTTTTTGAAATTTAAAGAAATAACTGTATACACAAAAAAGTGTAAAAAAAAGGTTAATATTTCCCTAGCTTTAAAAACCCATTTTGAAGTAATCAATACAACGGCGTAGGGGGTTAAAACTTTTTTAATTCTGTTGGGTTCGACATCTAAAAATATTTTAAATTGGGCCCGGCCCCTGTGTAATAGTATATAGTGAATTATATAAAAATTCCCCCATTTCTCTACCCAAATACATTTTAAGCGTGACGGGATTAGACGAGGGGTTATGCTTTCCAAAATTTTTTGGGAAAAAAAAATGAAAAAGACAATTTTTAAAACCCCAAAAGGCAAAACCCTTTTTGGGGGGCCCAATTGAAAAAATTGTACGGGGAAAATTTAAAAAAAAATACGGAATATCATTTTTAAAAAAAATCTGTGCTTTGGGCCCTGCCCCATCAAGATGTCATACATTAAAAAAAAAAGGCCGCCAAAAAAAAAATTAGCAATAAAAAAGGGGTTTTTGTTTGTGTTTTTGGGCCCGTCAATGGCAGGCTGACCTGGTGTCAATGATTAAATATGAAAAGGGAAAATGATGGCTTTTTTAAATTTTTTTTTTAAACCGAAAATCGTCGTGTTATGAGATACGCCTGGTGCTTTTTGAACTAAAGGATAAAAGGGTTGGGGGCTTCTTTCCCCGCTGTTTTGAGGGGATTTTTAAAGATAAACCAGGTGGGGCCCAAAGTTGCAGAGGGGGACTGCGGACACGAATTCATGAAAAAAAAAGCTTGAAACGTATTTGTAAAGATCGTAATATTCATAAATTTTTCCACTAAAAAACCTGTCAAAGCGGCATTAGTTGGGGAGATTTAATCGAAACTCTTAAATCACTATGGGGAAAAATATCTCGCATTGCGTCACATTTAAACATTTCATTGATTTTTTTTTTTGTTTTTTTTTTTTTTTTTTTTTTTTTAAAACGGGAAATCTAGTATTTATTTTACATCCCCACTTATAATTCAATTGGGCTGCGCGCCTTTTTTTTTAAAACCGGAAAAAACTCTTTAAAAATTTGGGGAAAAAAACGTTTATAGCAAAAGCATTAAACGTTAAAACCCACTAAGCGTGTTTAAAAATCGGAGCCACGTGAGAATCGTGCAGTATTTAAAAGGCCCTTTACAAAAGGATATGAGAGAATTATACGGATTAATTTTTGTTATCCAGACATCAACACGGATTCCAAAAGCCGCTTATAAAATTTGTTGGGGCTTGTGGGGGATCCGTAGGGAAAGGGTCTTTTTATATCGAGGGGGGAAATTTAAAAGATCCCCAAAAAACGCCCATCCCTGTCTCAAAATAGAAAAGATACTGAATACAAAACATCGCAGGGGGTTAAAAAAATTATTTTTTGTAAAGTGGGTTTGGGGTTTTCCCTTTAAAAAATTTTAAAAAGCTGGATTGCGAAAAGGACTGATAGCTGTGTAAAAAAAAAGGGACAGGCTCCTTTTATTTTACCTTTTCCTAGTAATTTTTTTTCATCCCAAAATTTTTCCCTTTAAAATAAGAAAATCTACAATACGGGCTAAATTAGCCAAACCCGTTCACCTTTCAGGACCCTATGAAGTCGTCTAAAAAATGAAATTCAATATTCGCAAAAATGGATAAATTTTTGGAAATCAAAGGGAAAGGGGCGTTTATTATTGGTAAAAGGGGGACGGGGTACCCAAAAAAAAATATTACATCAATCACATTGACACAATTTAAAAGTTCCCTATATCCGACTGAATTTACAAACGGGCTTTTTTCAAATTTTGCCCCAGGAGGGCAAGTTATCACATATTTTAGGGCCCCGCCTGGCTATGTTGAGAAATTTACAGAAAATAATTACACAGAAAGGGGAAAACTTTTTATTTGGGTATAAAAGCGGGTTTTTTTTTTTTTTTTTTCCCCCAAAATTATTTGTGTATTCCCGGGTTTTCTTTAAAAAACCCAAACTTTGTGGGTAATAGTTTCGTCCAAAAATTTTTCGTCCGTTGAAGTCACCGGCAAAGAAAAAACGATATTTTCCCCCTCAATACCCCACGCTCCGGTTTTTAATTTCCTTTTTGGGGAAACAGAAATTTTGGGTCTATAAAAGTATCCATTTTGGCAAAATAGGGGTTTCCCGTTTAAAATTTCCGTTCGGGAAAAGGGTTTTCCCTTTTGTATACACTTCAGGCCCTCTAAGGCCCGGGGTAAACTTTAAAAAGGTCGCAAAATTTTTTGTATGGGAGCCCCGTGTTAAAGTCCGTTAATACATTTTTCAAGTGGCAATGTTTTGAAGGATTCCACGGTGATAACTATATGTATGGAGGGGAAATTGGGAAGGGGAAATTCCCTGGTCCCTTTTTTGAAGGGGCCGTCCCTCTTTTCAGAAAAGGGAAAAGGGAAAATTTGGGAAAAACCGCATGTAAAAAAAAAGTCGCCAAAAAAAAAAATGTAAAAGACGCCGGTTTTTCATTTCCCCCTAAAAGTCTCATCAGCCATTATGGGTCGAATAAATTAACAACCCGAAAGAGCAGGAAGGCCCCGGGTCTTTTTTTATTTTTGCAAAAAAAAACCCCGTAAAGAAAAAAACCCTTTCACGGGCAGGGATTTTCCCGCCCCGGGGCTCGGGGAAAAAAAGACAGTACCGCGTAAAAAACGGAAAGGCGTTTAGAAAAACAAATTGGGAAATTCTCCCGGCGACTTCCCTTTTAGTTTAAACAAACAAGGGGCCCTTTATTCACGACACCTCCGGGAGGGGTGCACAAAATCGGGGGGGTTGGATATTTTTTTCTATAAACCCCCGACACAAAAGAGTTGTCGAGAAAACTCTTTTGTAGAATTTCAAAACCCATCGATTTTTTTTATGATTTAATAATACCCCCTTTTTACATTAACTGCAAAATTGTGAAAACAGGATTTACGGGGCCAAATTTTGATGGGGCTCGTGTGGGCTTTAAATTTAAATTTAAACCCATTTGCGAATCATTTAAATAAAGGGGGATATTTACGCGGGGCCCATAGGGTAATTTCAAAATCTGATAACCTCTTCAGTTATAGAGCCCAAATCGAAACTATTTTTTTAAAATTTCGGGCTGCAAAAATTGGCCCTGCAGTTTACAGGGAGGCTTTTTTCAAAGATTCTTTCAGGTCCCCCATCATGAACGCGGGCTCGTAGAAACCCAAAAATTTAGGATTTTGCAAAAAGAGCTCAGGGTACGCTCACGTAAGCATATTGAGTATTGGGGGCCCATTTTTGGAGGTTTTTTTAAAACAGCCGAAACTTATATTAAATGGTTTTTGATTGAAAATCAAATGACACGAAAAAAAAGGTAAATTTTTGTCTGATGTTCCCCTGAGCCGGAAAAGTTTAAAATTAAAAAATTCTGCAAGCGGCCCCTCTATGTGAAAAGGTACAAATGTTTGCAGTGTCAGGATTGGTCATAGCCCGCGCTTCTTTAAAAATATGGCCAAATAAAACCCCCTCGACAGGGGCCTGCTTAAAAGTATACAGCATTTCCCTCGGGACAAGAATTACAAATATTTAGAATCTGTTCCCGGGCCAAATCCTAAAAAACGGTGATAATAGGTTTTGTGGATAATAAAGCTTTTAGCCCGGAAATTATCAAAAAAAACCTCTGTGTTTCAGTCACTATAACATTTAAAATTTCGCCGCTTTGTATCTAGACGGCCAAAAAGTTTTCTGCGAGGCCTTTTCAAAACCCAAATTTTTAAATGAATTTAAACCATTAAAAGATACGCAGCCCTGTTTTCACATTTTTTGGAATAGAAAAAACTTGGTTTGCGGTCTAGCTATAGACCGTGAAAAGTTTATGAACGGCCCAAAGTTCTTTGCCCTTTTACCTTACGCCGGAAAAAAGAAATTTTTGCCCGGGGGTTTTTATTCGCAGACGGTAATTTGCCCCTGAAAAAACGATTTTTCCCGACCCTACAGCTAAAAAATTAAAAAATTTGGGGGTGTATGCGCTAAATTCTAATTTTCCTGGAGATAAACAACCCTTTGAAAAGATACTGAATTAATTAACTAGTACGCGTCATTTAACATTTCCTTGTTTTTTTAAAAAAAAGGATAATCTTACAGCTTAATGATATTTCCAAAAAAACAGATCCGTATATCGAACCGTTTTTTTTGCGGGTTTTATTTCCCTGTGATTTTTCCCACCCCGACCAGGCGTTTCTTAAGAGGACCCGGGGCTTTTTATGGGAAAACAACCTCGGGCCCAAAACGGTCGCCAAATGGATATTAAAATTTTACTTGTAATTTTAAGGAAGCTTTTTTTCTTTGGCAGTTATGGAAATTTTTCACCATCTGCAGAGATATTTCCCCAAATTTAATTTTTAATTTTTTAAAACTGAAAATTTTTAAGACTTTTAGTTATCAAAAACAAGCAACTGGGAAGACATGAATAGTTCGTCTGTGGTCATTAAATTTCTTTTTCGGTTGCCCTTTTCCATTTTGCAAGAGGCATATCGGGACAAGGAAAAATTTTAAAAATTTTTTAATAACAATTTGAAATTCAAAGCACACTTGTGCAAAGTTTTTTAATATAAATTTAAAAAAACCTCTATGAACCCCCCCAAAGATCTGTTATTCTTTTTTTAAAAAAATCTGTTCACCTATCGTGAATGTTTAGGGTTTTAAATAATTCTTTTCAATTTGACTATTTATTTAAAAACATTCCCGGTAAAGTAAAGGTTTTTGTTTTTTAAAAATTTTAATTTAATCTTTCAGTGACCATCTGGTTTTTACCCTTGCTGCTAATAAAAGGACCAGTTTCCTTAAACCCATCTGTAGGTAAAACAAAATCGGGATTTATTTTTTATCTTTCCTGACCCCCCTTAATCACCTCTGCCCTTGTTTTAAAGCTATAATGGAAACTCTTTCGGGACTTAGATTTCTAGAATTTTTACGTTGTGATTGTCTGTCATTATTGGTGTATTTTTATTGATTGCTTTGGAAATCATGTAGTATAAATAAAAGTTCAATGATGTTTAAAAAAAAAAGCATGTTCAATTAAAACTTTTTTTTTAAAATCTACAGTATTGTCAACTGAATTTATTTTGGGAAAATTTCCCAAACCCCTAACCCCCCCAAAATTTTCACTGAAATTTTAAAAGGGACATATATGTGCTGGGGAAAAAATACAAAAGGGCAATGCAGCTGTTGATCTCTCTCCCCCACACCCTGCTGCGGGGGAAGAGCCCCCCCTACTCTCTGCTTAATACGTTTTTCTTTTTGATATTTTAAATGAGCTTTACACACTGCCTGTATGCCTGAATTGGGTCGGGGATCTTTAAATTTAAACCCCTTTTTTTTTATTTAAATTTTTCAAGGGGGGTTACAGTAAAAATTTTATTGCAAAGAATTGGGGAAGGGGGAATTCTCCAAGTTACTATGACGGGCCCAAAGGGGGGGGTCGCCTGTCACTTTTTTTGGGAAGGGGAGGGATGAGTAAGAGGTTTGGCGGGGGGTGGCACCTGGGCACTTTACCGGAAATGGGTGGCTTGACAAAAAAATTCTTGCTTCACTACTCATTGTTTAAAAAAAAAAAATTCTCCCTTTTTTTTCACACATACACCCCAATAGATTGTAAGCTTTGCGAGAAGGGGAAAAATCAAACCTTGTGTCGATTTTTTAGGAGAAAATCTTTTAAAAAAAGAGGAGGGAAAAAGGGAAAATTTTCATATAACTTAAACCTACAAAAAAATTCTAGCTCCCCCCCTAAAGACAAACAGGGGGTGCGCCCCGAAAAAAGGGGGGGCCCTTTTCCCGGGGAAAATTCAACCCCATATACACCCCGGGGCCCCTTTATTAGGTACCCCCCTGTCCCAACTGGGTCGTTAACACTTAATTTCTAAACAAACTAATCACCCCGGGGGGCAAATTTAGTGCATTTAGGCATGTTTGACATGGTCAAGGGCAATCTCCTGCAGTTCAAACCGAGGAAACCAAATTTGGGGGAAAAGAAAGGTGATTTGAGTGGGCCTTTTAACGTGGGATTTGGTTTTTTGGTGCCCGAAGGGCTGGTCCCGAGTATTTTAAAAAAACTGCTGATCTCCTGGGGTTTTCACGCACAACCATCTCTAGGGTTTACAGGGGAATGGTCCGGGAAAAAAAAAAAAAAAAACATTCCCGTGACGGGCCCGTCCCGGTGGGGGGGAAAGGCCCTTGTTGATTTCCAGGGGGGTCCCAAAGGGGAATGGGCCCGACTTTGGGTTTGAGCCCCGATAGAAAAGGCAACAGTGACTCAAATAGCCACCCCTTACAACCAAGGTAGGCAGGGAAAAGCATCTCTGAACCAAAAGTACGGCGAACTTTGAGGCAGATGGGGGTACAGCGAAAAAAAACCCGAAAAAACCCCCAAAACCGGGTTGCCCCTCCCCTTTTAGCAAAAAACAGGAAACTGAGGGTCCCAAAAAGCCCAAGCTCATCGAAATTGGACCGTAGAAGATTGGAAAAAAAAGTTTTTCCTGGTTGTGAGTTCGGTTTTTTGCTGCGACTTTTGGATTTGGTTAGGGCAGGAAATTTTGGGGTCAACAACCCTGAAAAGCATGGATCCATCCCGCCTTGTATAAAAAGTTCAGGAGGGGGTTGGTGGGGGGTCATGGGGTGGGGAATTTTTTTCCTTTGGACCCTTTAGGGCCCCCCTTTGGGACCAATTTTTGGCCCTCGTTGCCAAAAACGGGTTTTTTGAATCCCATGGCCCCGAAAAAATTGAGGCGTTTCCCGAAGGGGAAAATGGGGTCCAAAAAAGTTACTTTGCATGGTGTAACTAATAAAGGGGCCCCTTGGTTTAGTTTTTATATAAAGCCCTAAGGGCTAAAAATGTCCCGACATTTTTTTTTTGTCCCCCCACAACACTTCATCAGGGGCTTAGTATGGAAAATATTAAAAAAATTTCGGGGAAAAAAAGTGGTCCAGAATTTGTCCCCCCCAAACGGGTTTATTCAAGAGTTTATGGGGATTAATTTGGGCATTCCCCCAAAAATTGAAAAAGGGGGCAGTGGTATGGTGGGCCACTGGAAAACCCTTTTTAAAAAAAAAAGGGATCAAAAAAACGTTGGGGAAAAATGGTGTTTGGGATCCACTCGACTCCCTAGAGAAAGATAAAAGTGGGGAAAACAAAAATTTTTCGGCCCCCCCCTTTAAAATTAAAAACTTTGTTTGCACCACTTTTTTCTGGGGATTTAAGGGTGGAAGTCGCTTGGGGGATTTTGTCATCAGTTTGCCCCATCAAGAGACTGAAATTTTTGCCCATTTTTTCCTTGGAAAAAAACCCGGGCTCAGGGGAGGTTTGGGTGGAGGAGTAGGGATGGGAATTGGGTTCTTAACCCCAAAAATTTGAAATTTGTTTTGAATTTTTAGGGAAGACTTTGATTCTGAATGAAAGTCGAAGTTTGGGGTGATTCGCGGGGGGTGAAGAGGAAGAAAAGGGGGTTTGCCTTTCATGGGGCTTTTGAGAGATGAAGCCATTAAAAGGGCCCGGGGGGATTTACTTTATAAGTCCCGGGAGCCCTGCTTGCCCCCCTCCCTCCCCTCATGTACGTGTAGGGAAATTTCTCCCCCGCTGCCGCCCCTGCTCTTTTTAATTTCTCATCTAAAAAATCACTTTTAAAAAAGCGATTTTTGGGGGGTATCACAGCTTTTTCTCAAAGAGCCCTTTTCTTT
>JAODAL010081413.1:0-11914 GCA_025379985.1 Phyllomedusa bahiana | reverse complement strand
CCCCATAGGTAGGTAGATTATTAGATATAGTTGTGAAAAACGTGGACTTTGGGTGGATTCCCTCGACGCAAAAGTGGTGGTGGGCCCACCAGGGAGGGAAAAATGAGTGGGACCGGGTCTTCACAAAGAGAACCGCCATAAACCGGGATTCTTTGCTGTGGGGGGTTTTTCCACCAGGTCGCTCCCCCTGACATGTTTGGGACTTGGGGCGGCAACCGGGTGAGCCAGGACAGGTAAACGGGAAGACGTAGTTGGAGTTTGGGGGGAAGAGTTGCACTGACATGGGCTTGGCAGGGACAGAGGAATTTGGAGGGCTGGTAAAGGGGTGCTCAAGGGCTGGGGAAAAAACAAGGACCCCAGCAGGGATCAGTGGAAGTAATCCTTTAAATAGGGTCAGGGGCCCGGCAACAACCAATTGCCGGCGCGTGGCCCTTTAATAGGAGAAGAGCTGTATGGCCCCGGAGGCCCATTGGTCTGGGTTAATGCAGAAGGGGAGAGAGCTTTGCGGGGTCCATCTTTTGGCCCCTTGTTGAAATAATTTAAACCAAAGGGAAACAGAAGGTTTGTTGATGGAACAAAGTTTCCCCCAATTTAGCATGACCCGGTTGCACGCAGACGTTCCAGCACTTGACAAAACATGGGGCGATGAAATCCTCTTTGCAGAAAAGACAGGTTGTCTCAGGAAAAAAAAAAAGAAAAAAAAAAAAAAAAAAAAAAAAAAACCCCGACAAGGTTGGAGTAGGTCTCTGAAAAATGTCATTCACGAACCTTGGAAAAGCTGAGGGGCGTTAAGATTTCCGAAGGGCATGGAAAATTTTCGACGTAGCCGTCCCGGGTGTTTAAAGGGCCCCTTTCCCATTCCCCCCCCTTTTGGATGCGAAAAAGATTGTAGGCGCCCCGAAGCCCAGTTGGAAAATATTTTCGCCCCCCCTGGACCCGATCAAACTGTTCCGTGATTAACGACGTGGGTATCAGTTTTTAAAACCGAATTTTATTAAGCCCCGGTTTGTTGATGGGTAGTTGACCCATCTTTTTTTTCCACAAAGAAAACCCGCGCCGCCGGAGAAGAGGACTTGCGGTAATTTTTCCCCTTTGGAGGTTTCCTGAATTAGGCGACATGCCCTGGGTTTCGTTCCCAACAGGGTTTTAAAACCGGCCCCTGGGGTGTGGTACCAGGTTTAGAAACACAATGGACGCGTAGGCCGATGAGGAGGCGGGTCCAGCTTGTTTTTCGGAAAAAAAAAATATTGTCAAAGCCCCGGGTATTCCGCAGGGGGCCCAGGCAAGGATTTGTGGGGCCCAGCAGAAGGGGGACCGGGCCGGTGCTACCAGACACGTCCGCCCAACCCAGGCCCAGCGAGGGGGCTTTTTCCGTCTCCCAATCAAGCATAGGGGCTGGTGTTGCAGAAAGATAACCCCAAAAAAAATCGTGAAGAAGACCGGGGAAGCACAAAAAAACTCGATCCTGTCCTTATGCAGGCTCCCACCTGGAGTGTTTTGGGCCCGAGGGGAAGTGAATAAAAGATGGAAATCATAGGGCTCTCCAGTCACTGATGGGGGATAACCAGCGGTTTCTCCAGATGTATACGGGAGTGATATTGATCCCCCGGGTTATGGATGAATTTCCCCGGTGAGCCTGGGTAGGAAAGTGGGCCTGAAAAAAAGTCCATGTCCGTCTGACCCGCACGGGTATGGACGGGGGCGGGGAGGAGGAACTCACCTAGGGACCCCTTTCCCCCGGGTAAACTAGGTGCGAGAGTTTCCAAAAAATTTTTTTGGGACGTTCCGGGCAGTTTCGGGAAGTGTTTGGGTGGCAAAAGGCAGAGATTCTCTCCTGGGGTGGGGAAAATTCCTGTCGAGAGATGAGCTCTATCGCCTGAGGGGCTCCACATCTGCGGAGTGTTTGGGGGGAAGCGAGAACTGCTGGGCCATGGGAAACCGGGGAGGGAGCCGACGGGACCAGGGGGTGGTGCGGTCTTGAGGAGCTCTTCCTCCCTTTGGGCAAAACGAATGTCGATGCGAGTGGCCAGGTGATAATTCAGAGGGAGAAGCGGAAGCCCCTCGCGTCAACGCACCCTTTACTCTCCACGACAGCCCCTTCTTAAAAGTAGCACCGTGCCGGCCTCGTTCCAGGCAGCTCCACCTCCAGGGTACGAAAATGGGGGCGTAAAACCCCAAAAAGGTAGAGTCCCCTTGGCCGGTTCAGGAGCGCGGTTTCTGGGAGGAGGCTCGGGCAGGTTCCTCAAAACACGTGCGGAAATCGCGGGAGCTTGCAGTCCCTCATCAATGGGGTCCTTCTTTTCCCGAGGGGCGTAGGCCCCATGCCAAAGGCTTTCCGGAGAGCGGTTTGACAAACGCCACTTTTGTCTTTCGGTCGAGAATGGTCGGCCTCCCCACATGCATAGTGCTTGGGTAAACAAAACCCCCGCAGAGTTTGGGTCTTTTTCGTAATTTTAGGCAGAGACAGCTGGAGCTTGGGGCCCCCCGGAGTCAATGGGCCCCTACGGAGGAGGAACTGCGGAGGTGGCGGAAAGGACTGTTGGGGGGAGATGAACTGCTGCATCATGGCCGGGCAATTTTTTAGTGTTGTGCTTGTTGAGCCATTTCCGGATTGCTGCCCCCCGTGGGGAGTAAGGTCCACCACACTAGGCAACGGCACTTTTGGGGGGATCATGGCTGGGATCCTACTTAACAATGGACTTGTGGATCCCCCTGGACCGGCAAGCGATGGTAGAGCCACGCCCCGGAGCGGAATCTAAGTGGGACCGGTCTTCCCAGGCCCGCCGTTAAGCGGGATTTTTTGCTGTGGGGGTCGCTACCCCTGACGTGGTTGACTTGCGGTGGGCGCGGAGGGGCAGCAGGTAAGGCAAAAGGGAAGAGTAGTCAGAGACAGACAGGAAGGTTGCCTGACACGGGGGCTTGGCCAAAGGGGAGGAATTCAGAGGGCTGGTACTAGCAGGATGGTATCTGTCGGCGGGAACGGGCGGAAAGGGTGCGGGGTGGGTCAAGATGTGCCGTAGCCCCAAAATTTAGGGGCTGCAGGAAATTTGGACAGTTTGTTTGGGGGCCCCCCCAAAGGCAGGAAGGTTTAGGTAATTATGAGGGCCCCATAAGATGGGGGCTTTTGGTAGGCACGGGGGCTCCCTATGGTAGCAGGATAGCGGTAGGTTTTTAGGTGGCCCCAGTAGGTTGTCGGGCTTGGGGTTTGGTCTTAGTTTTGAAAACTTAAAAAAAATGTAATCCTTGTCTTCACGATCCCCCATGTGACGGGGCCCAGCCCGCTTTGAGCCTTGTGCAATGGGTATGATGTCCTATCCTGCCCCCGTCATCGTAGGGGAGATGCCTGGAGTCTTAAAGGCCTTGGCTTTAAAAAGGAGGATTAGCAGGCAGAGCATCAATGGCGCCCCCCCTCTGCTGGACCCAGGCAATCCTGTCTCTGAAAACTCGGGCCCGGGGGGCCCAGACGTTTGGGGGGGGGAGTGGGCCCAGTAGCAAAAATTGCTGCAGCTGTCCCCCCGGTAGTTTGCCCCCGTTTGGGGGCTACCTTTTCCCCCATTCCTATAATTCCCCAACCCCTGTACAAACTCTCCCCATGTTTACACAGTAATTCTATCTCCAAACTGTGAATGTGCCTCCAGATTTTTTAGAGCCCCATATGTTCTCCACTAGGTAAGAGGAAACCCAACCAAAATTGGGGGCAGGTTCATCCTCATATGTTGGTGAACCCCCTTTTGGAGGGAGATAGTTAGATGCCCTTTTTGGGTTGGATAGACCCCCTTAAAATTAGTTGTGGATAGTTAGGCAGGGGTCTTCCTTTTAAGTTGGAAAAATCCATATTGGTAGGAGGTTTGTAAATCCCCATTTGTAGGAGATAGGAGTAAATACATCCACCCTTTGATAAGTAGCCCCCTTCCCCTTGTTTAAAAATAGGCCCCCTTATGTGGTAGCACTTTTTGAGGTAAGCCTCTATTAGGCAGCTAGGTAGGTAGGGCCCCTTAGTAGGTATATAGGTTCCCTCGGTATCTAGGTAAGTATATATAACCACAAGTAGGTATGAAGGTTCAAATCAGAAAGTAGGAAGGTATAGAGTTCCCCATTAGATAGATATATAGGCCTCTTGGTAGGTATATGGAGTACCCCCAGCAGGTAGGTACTGACCACATTAAAAATAAAAACTAATAATCACCTCTCCCCACTTCTCCGCTGAATATCTTTGTTTGATGATTGTAGTGGCATAGGTGGAGTGACGCCATCACTTCATCGCGACACTTGCACCGCGACACACTGGAGTAGTCAGCCATAGTTCTCAATTGTATGCGAGTTGCTAGAATACACAAACAATTAAGATAATCATCTCTGTAGAAAGAAAAGGTCGTAGGCAGCGAGCATTGCACTCGTACTCTTCATGACTCCTCTGTCCTCCTCTAGTCTCCTCTGTCCCCCTCCAGACTTCTCTGTACCCCTCTAGACTCCTCTGTCCCCCTCTAGTCTCCTCTGTCCCCCTCTAGACTCCTCTGTCTCCCTCTCGTCTGCTCTGTCCCCTCTAGACTCCTCTGCCCCTCTAGACTCCTCTGTCCCCCTCTAGTCTCCTCTGTCCCCCTCTAGTCTCCTCTGTCCCCCTCTAGTCTTCTCTGTTCTGCTTCAGTCTTCATTGTCCTCTCCAGACTCCTCTTTCCCCTCCAGACCTCATTTCCTCCTATACACTCATTTGTGCCCCTCCATACTCCTCTGTCCCCTTCTAGTCCACACTTTATCCTATCAATTCCTTTGTCTACTCCAGGCTCCTTTCTCTCTCTAGAATCCTCTGTTCTCCCTGCAGATGCCTCTGTTTCCCTCCAGATATATCTGTCCCCCTCCAGACACCTCTTCTCCCTCCCCAGACTCTACTGACCCCTCCACTCTTCTCCAGAGCCCTCTAGCTCCTCTAGACCCATCTGTCCCCTTCCACACTCCTCTACCCCCTCCATTCTCCATTGCCCCCTCCAGACTCATCTTTCCTTCTCCAGTCTCTTCTGTCCCCTCAAGACCCCGTGCAGGGCCGTCTTAACAGCATTATGGGCCCCTGGGCAGAGCTGTTTACTGGGCCCCCAACCAATATTTATCAATACTATCTAATAATATGACTGTTTCTGTTGCACATAGCAACCAATCAGAGATCATAGCGACCAATCAGAACTTAGCTTTTAATTTTTCAGAGCAGTAAATAAAATGAAAGCTGAGCTCTGATTGGTTGCTAACAAAAAAAAACTATTAGACCATTTTGATAAATAAGGCCCACTATGCTTAACCCCTAAAATCAATGACGCAGCTGTTTGAGGACTTGCTTTATGCGGGAGAAGTTGTATTTTGGGGGGGGGGGGGAGTAGTTTGAGTTTACATTTAAACTACTGCATAGTTCTTTAAAAAAAAAATGTCAGCACGAACAGAAAAAAAGTCCTTTTCTGCATTTATTTTTTAAATGATTTTTTATACCATTCACATTTTACACTAAATAACCCCTTACATTAATTTTAAAGTTTATTACGGTCATATGGATACAAAATATTTGTAAGGTTTTTTAATGTAATATATGCACAATTTAACTATTTTTATTTTCTATACTTTTTTTTTATTTTTTTTTCCTTTTTTAACCCCAATTCAGGGATAACTATTGAAGTCTTATGAATGGCAGGGACCAGATGAAGCCTCGGGTCCCCGCCTTTTAAACCCCTTTTGATTGCTGAGGTCCATGACTGCAGCATAATAAAAGGGGGATTCCTGGGCTCCATGGGGTCACTGGGACTCCCGGGTGCCCGATGGAGCCTGAGGGATATCTTGCAGTCAGCCCTGGGGACCTAGAGTAGCTCCAGTTCTGTCTGTAAGCCTGCTGTCAGGGCGCGTGGGTGCTACTCCAACAACACCCTATTTCATACTGTTTACATAGTGTAATGTATTATCATACAGAGTATAATGTATTTGATACAGGAGTGTGCTAAAACATTATGAAGTGTAAAAAAAAAAAGAAAAAGTGTAAAATAATTATCCCTCAATGGGAAGAAAATAAACCTATAAAACAAAGTATAGAAAAATAAAAATAATTTTTAATTAAAAAATTTTTGTGCATATATTAACACAAATAAACCCGAACCCCTATTAGGTATCCACACGCCCATAATAACATGTAGAATTAACAGGTTATTTATTGTGAAATGTTATAAAAAAAATAAAAAAAAAATGCAAAAACACTTATTTTCACGCTGCAAAAATTTGTTTTTTAAAAAAATTATGCAGTAATTTATATGTAAACGACCGCCCAAAAATAAAATTTCTCCCACATAAAACAATTTCCCTCTTACAACTGCGCTATAGAAAAAATAAAAGTTGTGACTGTTGAAATGCAGGGAGGCAAAAATATAAAATGTGTTGGTCATTAAAGGGGTTGTCTCATACATTGATTCTCTTTCCTCAGTCCTGTTTTCTTGGTTTACTTTGATTCAGGGGATGTTTACTGGTTTTCCCCTAGGCGCAGTAGAGAAACCAAGTCTGTAGCTTTTAGCAACCAGCCTGGCAGACTATCATGAGAGATACACAGGTCTGTAGCTATAGCAACCGTGCTGGCAGCCTATCAGAAGAGATCACACAGCTTGTTCCTGTAGCTACTAATCAACCGGCTAGGCAAGGGACTATCAGGAGGGGATCACACAGGTCTGTAGCTATAGCAACCAGTGCTGGCAGCCTATCAGGAGAGATTGAACAGGTCTGTAGCTATAGCAACCAGTGCTGGCAGCCTATAGGAGAGGTCGAACAGGTCTGTGCTATAGCAACCCGTGCTGACAAACTATCAGGAGAGATTGAAACAGGGGCTGTAGCTATAGCAACCAGCGCTGGCAGCCTATCAGGAGAGATTGAACAGGTCTGTAGCTATAGGGACCAGTGCTGGCGCCTATCAGGAGAGATTGGGAAAAGGTCTGTAGCTATAGCGACCCGTGTTTGGCGCCTATGGGGCAGGGAGGTCGAACAGGTCTGTAGCTATAGGGGAAACCCGTGCTGGCAGCCTATCAGGAAGGGTCACACAGGTCTGTAGCTATAGCAACAGTGCTGGCAGCCTATCAGGAGAGTTGAACAGGTCTGTAGCTATAGAAACCAGTGCTGACAGACTATCAGGAGAGATTGAACAGGTCTGTAGCTATTAAACAACCAGTGCTGACGACTATCAGGAGAGATTGAAAGGTCTGTAGCTATAGCAACTAGTGCTGACAGACTATAGGAGAGATTGAACAGGTCTGTAGCTATAGGACCTGAGGAGCTGATGCAGCCCAACAAGAGGGAGTCTAGGAATAGGTAGGACACTGGTTTTAAAGGACACATATTGCAAAGGGGACTTGTTTTTGCAAGATCTTTAACATAAAAAGCAGCGATCCCCGGAGTGAGACGACCTCTTTAAGGCCTTTTCAGGACAGGGGCTTAATGGGTTACGTCATTTTTCTTTATAAATAAAGTGTTTTTTATTGGGGAAAACTGGTTTTGTGCAGATTTTTTTTCTTTTAATTTGTCATTTACTTTATTTTTTTTTAATTCCCAATCTGTGATTAGGATTTTGTGGGATTTTCATGGGCACAGGGAGGCTGAGCACCTGCTGGCCCTATATACGCTTTATGTGATCAGCCACCTGTGCCCCAGGACATGCAGCAGTCTATAGAACCTATGAGCTGCTACTGTGTATCCTGGGGGCAACGGGTGACCACATGGAGTTGTTATATGAGCAGCATGTGCTCAGCCGTCCTGCCCGGGTCATGCCCCATTAGAGCCCCTGTACCTTCTGCTGTGCGGAGCCCGGGGCCCAGAGGACTCTGCTGCAGTCTGAAGTCACTGACTGTGGCCACAGCGAGGTGGGCCGGAGACAGCCCGGGGGGTGAGGGGGACGTCATGAGGGGGAGAAGGAGGAGCATCAAGGAAATTGAGGTTACACTTCCCTGATGGGGGAAGAGTCAGACAGGAGGGTGGATGTGCTGCAGCCCTGCGCTCATATCAGCTCCGGAGTTACTGCCGCGCAGGCAGAACAGGAGAGGAAGCAGAGACGCAGCAGCCTCTGATGTTTTTAAGTAACAGGCGACATGCCTGTGCTTACACTGACTCCTGGCAGGGCCCCTTATCTCAGGGGGCCCCCGGGCAGTGGCCTACCTGGCCCAATGGGAGAGACGGCCCTGATCCCGTGTCCCGTCTAGACTCCCTGCTCCATTCCAGAAACATTTGCCTCCTCTAGAGCCCTCTGTCCCCTCTAGACTCCTGTCTGAATTAAGGATGACATGTCAGAGAAGAGGCGCCTCCACGCCAGATTTAAGGGGCATTAAATGAGTGTATAGTGCGCCTGAATAAATAAACCTGTCAAAAATCTGGCGTGTGGTGCCCTGTATAGCTTATTTAATGTGCCTACTTTAGGCGCCTTCAAAAGTGTCAGATGCGCCTAGTTTAGGTGCACGACAGTTCGTTTATATAGATAATACGGTGTCATTAGTTTTTTGGTGCAAAATAAAAAAATAAAATGGTGCAGCCCTAATGGGACATGTATGAAGGAAGGCGCGTCAAAGTCAATTGTCGAGTCTCGTTTCAGTGTATAATGCGCCTGAGTGTATGAAAGTGGTGTTTGTGCTTTCCTAATTGGAGTTTCAAGTTCATTGCGCCTCCTTTCTGTGAGTTTGGTGCATTATGGAAGTTAGGCACATTAGTAATGCACCTAACATGTAGAAAGGCTATAGATAGGCAGGAAATAAGAGAAAAGTCATTAGGATAGCATGTCAGTGCGTTGTGTAATCTGTCTTTTAGGGCGCATTACAATGTGTCGTACCCGGCGTATAATGCGCCTATGTTTGGTCTATGAGAGTCCATTTATATCGAGAATATTGCATCAAGAGTATTTTTGCCGCAAAATGTCCCAATATGCAAGTGCCAGTTTTTTGGTCTATGTCTCCGATTGTTCTTGAAAAACAGGGATAAAATAACAAAGATGTCATTGGTAAAATCCCTGCTGCAGACAGAGGTTAATCACACCCTCGGGCGCCCTCTGTGGGGCCCATTTCCTGTCCGTTATTCTGCATCCAAGCTGTTTTTAGTTCTATTTACAATGTTTGATGATTTAAATAAAGCAAAAAATAATTAAAAAAAAGCCAAATGTGTACGAAGGAAAACAGTTTCAGGAATATTATAAACCCCTTTTTTTTTTTTTTTTTTTTTTTTTTTAAGTCAAACCTTATTGATCATTTAAAAGAAAATCCTTGGATTAAGCCTCAGAATATTATGTATAAATCATCGCTTTATTGTTATACAGACACGTTAGGGGCGTTCCCGACCTTTCCTATGTAAATCAGCTGCTCGGATACTAAGGACACGAGACCTAGAGCTAAACTGGAGGGAGATATATATGTGACCACTAGAGGGCAGCGCTGGGCAGGAAACGGCTTCTCTGTGGAATAGAACGAAAAGTAGCAGAAGTCAGGAATCGCTTGATGAAGCCGCAACAAAGTCACTAAATTATGATTGACCGGACGGAGAGTCCGCAGTCTACAATAGGAAGAGACCTTCAACTGGAGAGAGATCTACAGAAATGTACAAGTATTATTTATAGAAACAGCAACAAGGAAGAAACACAGAAATAGAGAAATAAAGACAGAAAAATATAAATGAAAATACAAATAAGAATAAAAATAAATATAAAAATGGTTATTTAAATATTATTACTATTATTATTATCATTATAATTATTATTATCCAAATAAATTGAAATGCAAGTAAATAAAAAGTAAAAATAATAATACAAAAACATATAAAAATATATAAAAACAGAAAAATCATCAACCATCGTTTACTTAATACATATTGGTTAGACAGATAGAACAGTTTATCATTTCCCGACAACATAAATTCATATACTTATCCGATGCTGATGTAACCGCTGCTGAATGTCGCTCTATGGCGCCTCTAGAGGTATTACAGGAGAAATCCCTCTCAGTCAGAGCTGCAGGTTCCTCCCTGTGAGATGGGATTATGTGCAGAACATGAATAGACAGTGATAGACGGAGACTGGTTCCTATCACTCAGTGGCTCCTGTTCTATCAGTGCTGGGACCTCATTGAGGACTCGGGGACTGTGCAGCTGATAAATCCAGTCCATTCCTCGGTTACAGCTTCGGGGGGATTTGCTGTCCGGGCTGCTCTATAGTCGATAGGGGAAGCTGTGATAGAGAAGGAGCCTCCATTCTGTGTCTCCGCACAGGGCCGCAGACACTATGGAGCTGCGAGGTTTGGCCGATATTCATCCGATCTCCATTCATCCGACCCCCGGACTGTTTCCTGCTCTTACAATCAAGTAGATCTTGTGTGAGTTACTGAGCTGAAAATACAATGTATCTCCTGCAGCAACAACAATGGCAGCGCCGGACTGAGCCGGGATGGACTTGTTACTGGAGAGGCCGGGATCCTGGACACTCAGAGGGTTGTGGTCACTGTCGCTATAGCTGATTGACATTGGGCCGAGTATAATAGTAGAAGCAGTGACCGTGATAATGAACACTATGGGGAGAAAGTCTCCTGATGGATGCAGCGCAGTCTATAGAATATTATAACCAGGCTCGGACTGGGCCGCCGGGGGATCGGTGAATTCCCCGGTGCCCCCCCCCCCCCCCTCCCCGAGCCGTTGTGGGCCCCGGAGGCAGTGCCGTCGCTCCCCAGGTCCCGTCCGTGCATCCGGTCCCTGGACGCCTGGGATCTGCGTCCCGAGCGCCCAGAGACCGGCCCGGGGTTGGGGACTAATATCCCCGACTCCTGGGGCTGCGCAGTGTCAGCAGAGCACCGCGCCACTAGCTCTGCGCTCGCTCTCTCCCGGAGGCTGAAAGGCGGGAGCCGGCCCCTATGCTGCGTAGGGGCGGGGACGTACATCCCGCGCCTATGCAGGGCGGAGGAGCCGGGGGCAGCACGGGGCCCCGGGGGGCCCGGGAGCCGGAGCGGGGAGCCGGAGCCAGGTAAGTGGTGGTTTTTTTTTTTTTGTTTTTTTTAACTATCTAAGGGGGGGCCCGGTCTAATGGGGGCCCTGGCATTAAGGGGGGCCCGACTATTAAGGGGGGCCCTGACTTTTCAGGGGGCCCTGGTACTAATGGGGGCCCCCGGGGTATTAAGGGGGCCTGGGATATTTTAGGGGCCCGTTACTAATGGGGGCCCCGGGATAATGGGGGCCCGACTATTTAAGGGGGCCCTGGGTACTAAAGGGGGCCCTGGCTATTAAGTGGGGGCCCCGACTATTTAAGGGGGGGCCTGGCATAATTGGGGGGCCCCGACTATTCGGGAGCCTGGACTAAGGGGGCCCTGACTATTCAGGGGGCCCCCGGCATAAAGGGGGCCCGGGTTTTTTAAAGGGGGGGGGTGACTATTAAGGGGGGTCCCGATATTCAGGGGGGCCCCGGGTACAAATGGGGGCCCTGATATTCAGGGGGGCCCCGGGTATAATGGGGGGGCCCTGGGCTATTAGGGGGCCCCTAGCTTCTAAGGGGGCCCGACTATTAAGGGGGCCCTGACTATTTTAAGGGGCCCCTTGGTACTAAGGGGGCCTGACTATTTAAAGGGGGCACTGATATTAAGGGGGGCCCCGGTACTAAGGGGGGCCCCCGGGCTACTAATGGGGGGCCCTGATACAAAAGGGGGGGGCCCGACATAATGGGGGCCCCGATATAAGGGGGCCCCTGGCTACTAATGGGGCCCTGGTACTAAAGGGGGCCCTGGGTATAAATTTGGGGGCCTGATTTTTAAGGGGGGCCCTGGTATAATGGGGGCCCTGGCTATAAGGGGGGCCCCGGCTATTAAGGGGGGTGCTACCTACACACTAGCAAAGGAGGGCCCTGATACTACACACTAGCTAAAGGGGGCCCCGACTACCTACACACGATAAA
>JAODAL010081412.1:0-11914 GCA_025379985.1 Phyllomedusa bahiana | reverse complement strand
ATTTTTTTTTTTTACGGGCACTCCCCGGCAGTATTCTTGTTTAAAATTTTTTTTTTATCAAAAGGTAATACAATTACAGTGATCCCCAAATTTTAAAATTATTGTTTTTTTAATGTTGTAAAACTTTAAAATGTTTTTTAAATTGGTAAAAAAAACTTTTAAATTTTCATCGCAAAATCTTTTGATAGTTTATAATTTTTTTTTTTTCCTTAGACAGACTTTGAAAGGGGTTTTTTTTTGTTGGATAAAGGGAAAATTTTTTTTAGAAACAGGGCGGGGACGGGGCTCACCTTTGCAATTGCTCTTATTTGATGCCAACATGCATTCCTTCCCCCCAGGTAATGTTTTCATGAATTGAAAGGGAAACCAAAAATTTTTTTATTTGCATCCCTTTGGTTTTCCCTTTCCCCCTTCTATGACATTTTAAATTTGTAAAAAAACTTTTTTTTTTTTTTTTCACCCCATCCCGGGTTTAATTTTTTGGGTTCCCCCTTACTCCATATAAAATTCCTAAAAAAAAGCGACTTTTTGGGGGGTCAAACCAGGTTTTGGGATAAAAAGGGCCACACTAGGTTTTATTATACTAGGGTTGGGGCCTCCGGGTCGGGAACCCCCCTTTCCGTCAGGGCAAAATTCCTTTTTTTTGGGTCAGGCTGGGGCAAAAAAGCCCCTTTGTTTTTTAGGGCTATATGGGGAAATATTTTTTTTCCCGGGTTTCCCTTCCCCCAAAATTTTGGCTTGTATTTGGTTGTTTTTATTAAAAGATGTCTTATGGCATTTTGGGGTTTCCCCCCCTTTTTTAAAAATAGTTTAAATACTTTAAAAGTTTTTTTTTTAAAAATACATTTTTGCCCCGGGTCTCTTTGGCTTGTTGTTTTTTTTACTTTAATTTTTTTTACTTTCCTCCTTTGGGGGCATTGCCCTCGAGTAAAATTCCTGCTTCCTACACAGCAAAAACTTTTGTGTGTTTCCCAAGGGTATTGTTTGCGGGTAAATCACCTTTGCCCTCGGGCAAAAACCCATTGCCCTTGTTTCATTGAAAACCCCCCGAAGCCGGGGCCAAATTTGGGCTCTTTGAAAGCAATTCCAACTGGTTCTTTCCCCTACATCAGTTGTCGGGAATTTCCTTTTTCCAACAATGACAAAAAGGGGCCCATAAAAATGTCAGGAAGGGGGTTTAAAAAAACCCCTTAAACTAAAATCTTTTTTTTCCCTGACTACCGGGGCTGAAAGAATATTGCCAGTTTGCCACGTATCCCAATACTTTTTGAAAAAATTCCCAAACCCGGGTCCAAAATTTTGTACTTGTTTTATAAAGTTTTACAAAACCACTTTAAAACGGGAAGAGAATTCGGGAAAAATTGTCACGGGGATGCACCCGGGAAGAAAAGGCCCCATTTCAAAAGCAAAATCGGGACAAGTCAGTGACACTTCACGGGGCCTCCTGGGGGCACCCCTTCTTTTTTTCCTTTCCCCGATTTAGCAAAGCGGGTAAGATTTTTAAACCCTTTATCTGTGATTTTTAAGTGTATTAAAAAAACCCTTTTAAATTTTTTTTAAAAGCAGTTTTTTATCCGGGTACCTCATGTTTTGCTATCCTATTTTCTCACAATTTTAGCAGCCATTTTTCCCTTTCCCCATGTGCTCCTGAAAACTAAAAAGTGTCCCTAAAAAATGCCCCAATTACATTTTTGCCCATGCGGATCACTGACATCTGGGGTTTTTTTTGAAATTTTTTTTGTATTTAAAAAAAAAAAACCCCAAAAATTCTCCTAAAAACTCCATGCCCTTACCTTTAAATTTTCACTTAAAAGCTTTTTAACAAATAAAAAAAAATTTAAAATTTAAAAACCCAAATTTTTGGTTTTTTTGGGAAAACATAGGAAAGGGTTTTTAGCGGGAAAATTTTGGGAAAAACCCCACAGTGAAACTTTTAAAAGAAGACAGAACAGTAAAACAGCTGCTAGTCACAAAGCGATAGGGGGTTTAAAGCCCAAAACAGCCCCAAACACTCACAAGTCAAAGCAAGACTTTTCCGCGGCCCCCCCCCATATTGGGTCGCAAGGACGAGTGAGCTTTCCCCCAAACACTTTCAGCGCAATCCAGATACGCTAAAACCGCTCCAAATTCAGTTTCCCAGTCTGCAACCAGACACACAATGTCTGCTAGCCAAGCCCTCCCTTTACTCAAAGACAAGGTCCTATGCAAAGCCGCTGTTAAACAAGACTTTTAATAAAGGGAAAGGGTGCTTCCCTTGCCCATTGGGGGAAAACCGAAGCCCCGCAAAAGTAAAATCCTTTCCTTTTCAGCGCAAAAAAAATGCCAAATTTAAAACAACAGAGGGCATGCAAAAGCGTCTCTGGAAAGACTTTTCCCCCAGACAAAGAAACCCGGGAAACCGCAATGGCCAAAAACATGTTTTCCCGGAAGCTGTGGAAAACCCTTTTGCATCGGAGAAAAGCAGGCCCCTAAATTGGGCCAACCCCAGAGCGGCCCGGAAAACAGCCCAAACGCGTCCCAGAAAAAATCCACCACATTTCCCGAACAGATTTAAAACCAACATCAACTTCACAAAACCAAACCTACACAGATTACCAAAGATCCTAAACCCGGGAAACCCCAAATTTCCTCAAGCAGGGGAAAGGGGTTTTCAACAAAGCGACAACCCAAATAAAACGCCATTCTGCCCAAAAAAGAAAATAAGACCTTTCCCGGCTTTTCCCCATTAAGGACCCCCCTTTGCTTCCGAACGGAATTTTACAACTATCCCAAGCCAGAAGCCCCTAAAAGGATGATGAACACCTTTCACACACCAAGACAATTCACACCCCGCTCCCTATGGACATTAACCAGGCCCCCATGAACCCTTTTCTAAATTCCGGGGAAACCCGGGGGCTGGTCACCAAAGGGACTTTTAAAGTTCAATGTTCCCTCCTAGGTTTCCGAGCATGGCGTAAACCCTTTTCAGGTGCCCAACCCGAGGGTTTTGGGGCCTTCCCCGTAGCGAGGGAAATTTTAAACCCCCCTGGCAAAATGGCCCTTTGGAAAACGATCTGGGGGGAACACCGCTAAAAGACTTTAGAACAATTTAACCCAAAAAATAAACCCCTTCCCCAGGCTTTAAGGGTGGTGGGGGGAAGACTTTATGAATGCTATGGGGGCCCCTAAAAAGCTAGAAGATGGGTTTAAAAAGAAATCTATAACTTTCCCAAGTAAAAACAAGGGCAAACCAAAAGCTCAAAGCTGGGGGTTACTTTTTTAATGGAGGGAAATGGTTTTCTCAGGCAAAGGTGATTTTACCGGGGTTTAAACGTTCCTAGACCTGCCAGGGTTTAATTCCCCAAAATTTTACAAAAAATTCCTTAAACTTGCAAAGGGAAAAAAAAGGAAATTTTCACGGTTTTTCGTTAAAAACAGAAATCATAATTAAAACCCTTTTCCCTTTCCTTTTCCCCAAAATGTTTTTAGATTTTTTTTTACTGAACAGGGGAAAATCAGAAAAAGATCCCCTTTTTTATTTTTTCCATTTTCTTTTAACACTGCCCCTGATGTCAAACCTCATAAAAACACCCGGGGGGCAGTCCACAAAAATTAATGTTACTTTTTCCCAAAGGGGGTTTTCCCTTTCAGGGGGGCCCCTAAGTTTCCCCCCCAAAAGGATAAAAAGCCCTATGGACCTTTACAAGCATTGTCCCCCCCACACCCAAAAAACCCCATTCCCCTACCCAAAATGTAAGTCTTTAGGGGGAACCCCTAGAGGACCCAAGAGTTTTTCCCCAAGGAAAACAACAATTTAGCTTTAGGTCTTTTCACAACAAACCCCCAAAAACGCACTTTTGCCCCGGGAAATGCGAAAGGCCATGTTTAAATGCACAGAGTGTGGCAGCACAGAAACATCAACCCCTCTAGCTTTACAAAACCCGGAACCCGCCCTCCCCCGGAAACCCCACAGGCTGAAGAGTGTGTTTAAAAACCCAAAAACCCCCGACGTAGAAGACACCCAGGGGAGTCACCTCTCAGTGTACGGGGAATTTGGGAAAAGGGGCTTGTAGGGGGAAAGTCCTGTTTTTTAAAAAAATGCCCTCAGGGGCCTTTTCGCAGCAGGGCCCCAGAAAAAAGGCAATCAAGATATAAAGCAATCCCTTTGACGATCTTAGCAACAGGTCCCCCTAAACTAAGTTCCCCCCCCTTTTTTACACCTTTGGCAAACAAAGGGCCCAGCCTCCTTAAAATCCTTAAGGACATTTCAGGTAAATGGGCGAAACGGGGGGGAGGAAGGCCCAACCGGGGACAAAGTTGAGTCCCAAAAATGGCCAAACCTGTTTTCTCTGCCAACCATCTGGGATGCAATAAAAAATTCCCGACAACAGGGGCAGGATACCTTACCACCGGATTTTTGCTGCATTTTCAAAACCCCCCTTTTGGAAAAACCCAAAGCTCACCTCAACCAGAGCTAAAAACCCCCAAGGGGACCCATTTTTATTAAATCCTTGGGAAGATAAACAGACCCCTAATGGGGTAAGCGCAGAAATTTAAAGGTCCTCAAAGCTCCAAAACCCCCAAACTAACCTAGGAAAAGGGTCCCCCAAAAGGAGATGTCTGTCAGGGGACACACAAACCGACCTCAGTCCAAAAAGTAAAGCTCACCCAGTAAACTTGAAAAGACGTCCCCCAAATCTCTTCCAAAAAATTTTCAAAGTAGTTTTTTCCCGGTAAAGGAATTTCCCCTTCCCGAGATTCCCTACCTTGCCCCCCTTTAAAAGAACCCTTCATGGAAGAAAACGCTTGTGACAGTGAGCAAGACCAATAGGGTGCACAGGGTTTTTTTACAGAAAAAAGAGGGAAAACAAAGGGTAAGGGGTCCAAAGAAATCAGGCTGTTCTTGACAAAAAATGGATCGAAAATTTTAAAGGATGAGTTCCAAAAAAATTTTGGGTTGCACCTTTGCCAAATTTTAAAAACCCCCGAGACCACGCTTACCAACAACAGAAAAAAGTTTTTTATTTGGGCCCATTTTGTCTTTTCTCAACAGAAACTCCAAATGGTCCCCTAGAGAAAAAGACAACACTTTTCCCCCCCCCCTTCATGGGGAAAAAATATTCCAAAAACCCTCAGGGAGAAATTGCACCACGCTTCAAGACTCTGAAGAGTTTGGGGGTACCTTTTCCCTATTTGGCGTATAAACATCCAAAAAACCCCGGGCAGAAAGAGTAAATAATTTGAACTCAAGTGCAAGGGGGCGAAGGTGTCCCCACCCCCAATTTTATGTCCCCACCCGTCAGGCCCAACCTCAACAACAAACTTCTAGAAGTGCTTCCCACGTTTTCCGGGAGAATGCCCGGGCATTTTTTGGGGTGAAAAAAAAACAGATGTTCCCCTGCCCTTTTTCGTTAAAGAAAACCCAGAAACTTCTTGAGGTTCTTCCCGGAAAACCCGGAAAAAAAACCCCCGTAAAGAAAATATAGATACCGGAAGAGATGCACTCCCTTTTGGGAAAAATTTCCCTTTCCCCCGCAGTCGCCAACTATTGGGCCAGACATTCCGCCCAAAAGGGGTTGAAGCAAAGTACGGGCGGGAAAGCTAGGTCCTTCTGGAAAAAGGACTTCCCTTTGTTGAATTTTCTGCTTTAAAAAACCACACCCCCCAAAAGGGCATACATCAACCCAAAAGGGGGTCAAGAAAATCTTGCCTATTTTCCTATTTGGGCTTCAAAAGATTGCTTTTCCGCACCCCAGAACCCTTTTGGGGGCCTTTCCCTCCCCAAGACCAATCAGCAGACCTAAAAAACTTGGGTCTAGGCTTGGGGACTCCCCCCCTATCAAAAAGCCCCTTGGGGGTTTCCTGGGGTCTAAAGGAAAATGCTTTCCCCCTTCCAATTTAACAAGGAAAAAAAGGCCCCCCCCCCAAAGCAAGGGTCCTGTTTTGCCATAAACACTTATAAAAGTTTCCTTCCTGGGGGTTTGTACTCCCTTCCCCAAAACCAAGGTAAATGGTGTTTTTGAACTTTTACCCCCAAAACACAGGGGACCGGGATGACCCCTCCCCAAAAGACAAAAGAGATTTTGGGCAAGGGGGAAAGTCCTTGGAAAAATTTTGTCCAGCCTTCATGTAACACGACCCGTATTCCCTTCCCAGCCATCCCACAGAATTCAAAAAGCAAAAACTTTGAATCTTCTGTGATGGGCCTCATTTAAGGCGGAAAATTGCAGCGTGGCATATCTAAAAACCCATAGATGTCAAAAACCCGGGCCCTATAGGTTTGTTATGACCGAAAAAAATTTGGGGCCCCCTTTCCCCCTGAACAACACAATTCCCAGATTGGAACCGGGCTGCGGGGCTTTGCAGTTTTGGGGTTTTGGCGAACTCAAAAACAACAGAACTGAAAACCCGGAACTCAAGGAATTGATTTCAAAACAGACACAAGGGGGCCTAGGGAAAAAACCCGTAACCCAAACACACCCTTTTTTTGTCTATGTCAGGGAAAAGAGTGCCCGGAGGAACCCGGAATCCACTGTCCCAAACATGGCACTATGGGACCCCAAAGATCATAATTTCCCCGGAAACCCCGCCAAACCCGATCTGTTTCACCAACCACCTAAAAAACACAACAAGGTTTTTCGGGTCCCCCAAACCCTGAAAAATGTTCAACTTTTTTGCACTAACGAACCTGACCAATTTGGAACTGATAGAGCCAGAAAGACGACGAAGAAATTTTCCCCCCCAATATCTGTTCTAAAGGGACAGGGCCCTCTTAACACCCGCCTTTCCAAAAACCCATCATATTTTAGGGAGGGTTTTCAACCTGGGGAAATTCCCCCCCCTTTTCCGGCTAACCCCCTTTGTTTAAACTCACATATTCAGAAATTTCAAGTCCGACCCTTAAAACCCGAGAACCCCGAATCCTGCAAGGGGTTTTGGGGTCACTCAAACATGGCCTTTAAACCCTTCCCAACCAAAAAAATCCCCGAACCCTTTATATTTTTACATCATACACAAAAGTTTTTTTTTAAAAAAAAAAAAAAAGAAAAAAAAAAATTGGGTAAAAGAAAAAGACAAAACCTGAACAAAGGGAACCTGTTTTTTAAAGACAGACTTTGAAAAAACCCCGACCCAATTATCGACCAAAAGGGCGGGTCAAAATTTAGGGCCCACTTCAAGAAGCCAAAATGGAATTTAAAGGAGAGAGCAAACTATGTCTCCCGGGCCCGTCGCAAAACCCTTTCTGTTTTTTTTCCCCCCCCCAAAGACCTATTGGGGAAAATCAGTTATGTCAGGGGGGAGTGGGTTTTTGCCTACAAGGCTGAAAAAAATAATTTTCCAGAAACCACTTTTTCAATTTCTTTTTTTAATAGGCCATCTGCTGCCAAAGGTTTTAACAGGGGCCTTATAAAGTGTTTTTCAGATCCACTTTTTAAAAACCCGCAGAAATTCTGGAGAAGATTCCCAGGGGAAGTGCATGCTGGGGGGAAAAAAAAGGCCTTTTTAGAGCAAATCTGGGCCAGGTTTAGTGACAAAATTCCCCTGCCTCCTGTGCACTCTCTTTATTTCCCTTTCCCCGACTTTGCATAGCTTAAGAGTTTTATCATAAAGCTGGAAAGTTTTAATTTTAAATAAAAACTTTAATAGGGTTAAAAAACAGTTTTTTAAACCGGGTACCCTTTATGTATTGGGCCCATTTCCCAAAGTGCTCAAAAAGTTTAAACACCATGTTTCTTGCCATGTGCCCGTTTCCCCAAAATGTAAATATAAAAGTCATTAACATGTTGTCAAAAGGGTGATCACTTTTACATCTGTGTTTTCTGCATTGTTTTTTATTTTTTAAAAACCGCATAATTCTTCCTATCAACTCCAGGGCCCTTTTCCCCTTTAATTTTTAAGTTCCCAAGCGGGTTTAAATTTTAAAAAAGTTAAAAGTTCCAAAAAAAAGCTTGGATTTATTGGAAACATAGGAGAAGGTTTAGCTGGATGTCGGAATACACACAGTGAAACGTGTAAGAAGACAGAACATCTTTAGATAAACAATACTAGTAGTAGTAGTTGCTATAGCAATAGTATGTATTGGCAGCAGTTGTAGTACCAGTTGTAGTAGTAGTACGTATTAGCAGCAGTTTAGTAGTAGTAGAAGTATTAGCAGTTGAAGTAGTAGCTGTGGTAGAAGTTGTAGTAGTAGCAGTTTTAGTAATAGTAGTGCGTATTAGCAGCAGTTATAGAAGCAGTTGCAGTATTTGTAGTAGTAGCAGTTATTATTATTATTATTATTATTATTATTATTATTATTATCATTTATTTTATAGCAGTTGTAGTAGTAATTGTGGTAGAAGTTGTAGTGTTATTAGTAGTAGCAATTGTAGTAGTAGTACTTGTGGTAGAAGTTGCAGTGTTATTAGTAGCAGCAGTTGTAATAGTAGTAGTACATATTAGCAGAAGTAGTAAAAGTAGTTTCAGTTTAATCGCACATAATTTTCCACCTTTGTTTTTTCTTTCATGTACAGAAATGAGCTTCTATGATGCCAAATAATTAATACAAGATAATTTTCAATATTTATGGATAAAAAGGCAAACTGAATTTGTACTAAACTCTACATATTTGAAGCACCAAGTTGTTTCAGAGAACGTGTTTTTAAGAAAGATCAAAAATAACTTTTTTTTTTTCTGTGCACACAATGTTTCTGTGCTTCATAGGGGGGATTATGAGATTAAGCCTATTAAATTGCCACCTGCACTGAAAATATGTTGTGCCAGATGGAATGTTGTGAATAAAGGAGAAATATATAAGGATTAAGTTTTGCTTATATATATTTAACACTGTTTTGTGTGCTAACACAATTTAATTGTCATCACTGCTGCCAAAACTCTTAAAAGCACATGTTTCAGTAGGGGCAAGGTTCTAGACCTGTACTAAGTGTTTGCCCCATGGTGTCATCTGTCTATAAACAATATTAAGTTGTGCTACATTTTAAAGTGATTGTCCATAAACCAGACTACTCTGTGTTTAATGTCTTTTATGTATATTTTCTTTTTATTATTTTTCTATGGTGTAATTAGCAATGTGGAAGCACAATGTTTTTGTATCAATTATGGTATGTAGTCCTTCATCAGCATTTTGTCTAATCTGAGCATCTGTTTCTAATAACAGCAAAATTTATGTGGACAGATTGTAAAATGTTGTCCCAGTGTCCTACATAGGAGAACCAAAAGAAAGTTAAAAGGGATTTGGTAAAGTCCCTCATGAGGCCAGCTCATGGCTTGCTTACGAGCCAGTCTTAAAGAACAGGGACATGGCCAGAGTTGTCTTTTCCATTGGGCAGGGTAGGTGGCTGCCCGGGACAACCATGAGAACATGGGGCCCACAGGGAGCCAGTGAAAATGCAAGCTTCTCTTCTGTGGTTTTATTAAAAATGACAGTCTGCTGCAGCCCTGTGTTCACTGCTGGCCTGCCTGTCTGGTGATAAGTCATGAGCTGGCAGTTGGTATTGAAAGCAGGGCTGCAGCACATCTCCATTTGTCAGTGTCCTCTTCCACTGGGAAATATAAACTGAGTCTTCCTATCTTCAGCCACCTACCCCACCCCACCCGCCGCATATGATATGCCCAACTTACCACCGCCTCTCTCCCTGTCATCTCCCATTGGCTGCCAGACAGTGACATCTAAATTGCTGTGTTCCTCTGGGTCCCGGCTCAGCACATCAGAAGGTACATAGACCCTGGGGCGAGTGACACAGGTCAAGATGGCTGTGTGCCCTAGGCCATGCAGCAGTCTATATAACTTATGAGTTGCGGTGTGGCCTGACCTGGGGGCACAAGACGGATGACCACATGCTGTATCATATAACAACTTTACGTGGTCAGCCACCCTGTGCCCACAGGCCAGGCCACACAGCAACTCCCTAAGTTATATGGACTGCTGCATGGCTTGGGGGCACAGGATGGCTGACCACATGATGGAGAGGTTATGCAAGTCATTTAACCTCTCCATCATGTGGTCAGTGATCCTGTGCCCTCAGGTCCTGCAGGTTCTGCCATTAAGGGCTAGACATAATGGGCCTCATTTATTAAAACAGTCTAATAGCAATCAATCAGAACTCATAGCAACCAATCAATTTTAATTTTCTCTATTGCTCTGAAAAATTGAAAGCTAAGCTCTTATTGGTTGTTATGGGCATTAAAAACAGACAGTGGTACTGTTAGATAGTATTGATAAATGTTGGTTGGACAGCTCTTCCCATGGGCCCAAAATGCTGTTAAGATGACCCCAGAGATGGCCTTGACCATTTCTCTAACTAAGTGAGTGTACTCAGCTATGTTCTGAGCTTCCATAAGCATGAATGAGAGAGAACTTTTCAAGCGTAACCATCTCCTCAATATGTGAGGCCAGCTTGTAGAGAGCTACAAGCTGGCCACAGAAGGGTCTTTGCCAAATGGGAAAACCCCTTTTTAGTAAATCCAGGAAATATTCAAACCCATCCCTTCCCTACAGATTGCAGTTACCAGACATATCCATTACTATTGTTACTCAAATATGGCCCTGTTTGATTTGACACAGGTTTAAGCCAATTTGTGAGCAAATTTGGGTTCAGGATTTCCCAAAGATAAATCTTTTTCTTACTTTTTCTGTATTGCTAACATGGTTACATAGTTTGCAAGGCTGAAAAAAGACAGACGTCCATCCAGTTCGGCCTATTATCCTATAGTGTTGATCCAAAGGAAGGCAAAAACCCCATGAGGGAAAATATTCCTTCCTGACTCCAATCTGGCAATCAAAATAAATCCCTGGATCAACAACCCTTCTCCAGAATCCTAGTCACCATGACGTGTCATATAATTATGTTCTAGAAATGTACCCAGACACTTTTCGAACTCTGTTAGTAAATTCACCATGACAAGTTCCTCTGGAGGAGCATTCCACAGTCTTACTGCTCTTACAGTAAAGAATCCCTTTCTATGTTTATGTAGAAACCTTATTAGACAACGCCTCCTTGTTCTCAATACAGTCTTGGGTATAAATAGATCTTGGGAGAGATTGAAATTTAATATATTTATACATATTTCTTATGTCCCCCGAAGCCATCTTTTCTCTAAACTAAATAACCCTTATCTCGCTAATCTTTCTGGATATTGCAGTCCACCCAGTCCTTTTATTAATTTTGTTGCTGCCTTTGAACCTGTTCAAGCTCTGCAATGTCTTTCTTGTGCTCTGGGCCAAAAATTGTGCACAATATTTCATGTGTGGTCTGACCAGTGATCTGAATAATGGGAGAATCATGTGCCTTTTTTCCCTCTTAATACACCCCATAATTCTGTTTGCCTTAGCAGCTGTTGCCTGAAACTCTCTGCTACTATTAAGTTTACTGTCCACCAGGATTTACAAGTTCTTCTCCATGTCACTTTTTCCCAGCGTTTTCCCATTTAAAGAGTAATCATGGAAAGGATTTTTCCTCCCTATGTGCATAACCTTGCATTTAACTGTGTTAAACCTCATCTGCCACTTCTCTTTCCAGGCCTCCAATTTATTCAGGTACTTTTGTAATAGAACATTATCCTCCATTGTGGTGATGACTTTACACCATTTAGTATCATCTGCAAATATTGATATTCTACTGTGCAATACTTTTGTAAGGTCATTAATGAATATTTTAGAGAGAATAGGGCCCAATACTGAACCCTGTGTTACCCCACTAGTAACAGGGATTCAGTTCGAGCATGTACCATTAATCACCACTCTTTGTTTTCTATCACTGAGCCAGTTACTTACCCAAAAATCTAAATATATTACATCCAATGCCTCATCCTGATCCAGTCTAGAACAAACTTCCTCATACAAGCTGATGAGATTAGTTTCACAGGAGTGATCCTTCATAAACCCATGCTAAAACGGAGTTATACATTTTATTTCTTAGAAAACCTTCAAGCAATT
>JAODAL010081411.1:0-11914 GCA_025379985.1 Phyllomedusa bahiana | reverse complement strand
ATTTTTTGACCTTTCAATTCACCTGTGGTAAATATAGAATTGCTTTTTTTAAGATTTAGTGTTGCGTCAATGAAAAATTTGGGGTTTTGGCAAAGTCAAAAAAACGAAATTTTTTTTTTGATTAATAAACGGTTTTTTTTTGCCCCTTTCATTCCCCTGTGGTGAATATGAATTGTTTTTTAAAAATTTACGTGTTGCTCGTCAATGAAAAATGTGGGGGAAAAAAGTCAAAAACACGTAACTGTTATGTTTGTTAATAAACGTATTTTTTCACCTTTCTTTCCCCTGTGGTGAATATAAATTGCTGTTTTAAATTTAGTGTGCTGCTCAATGAAAAATGCTGGGGGGCAAAAGTCAAAAACCGAACTGTTATGTTTGTATAAAAAAAACGTTTTTTTTGCCCTTTCAATTTCACCGGGTGTAAAAATTTTTTTAAATTTAGAATTTTTGCTGTTTAAAATAAAAAAAAAATTTTTTTTTTTAAAAAAATTTTTTTGTTTTTTCCCTTGGGAAAATAAATTTGAATTTTAAATGGGTCAAAAAAATGGGGTGGCAAAAGTCAAAAAACACGAAAAAATGTTTTTTTTGTTAAAAAAAGATTTTTGCCCTTTTAAATTCCCTGTGGTGAATATGAATTGCTTTTTTAGATTTACGTAGATGCTGCTCAATGAACAATGGGGGTGGCAAAAAGTCAAAAAAACACGTAATTTTATTTTTTGGGTATAAAAAACGATTTTTTTTGCCCCTTTCAATTCACCTGTGGGAATATAAAATTTGCTGTTTTAAGATTAAGTAGATGCTGCGTCAATGAACAATGTTGGGTGCGTAAAAGTAAAAAAACACGTAACTGTTATGTTTTGGTATAATAACACGATTATTTTTTCACCTTTCAATTCACCGTTTGGTGAATATAGAATTGCTGTTTTAAGATTTACGTAGATGCTGCGTCAATGAACAATGCTGGGAGCGAAAAGTCCAAAAAAAACACGTAACTGTTATGTTTTGATATAATTTAAACGGTATTTTTGCACCTTTCAATTACTGTGGGTGAATTAAAGAATTGCTGTTTTAAGATTTAACGTTGATGCTGCGTCAATGAACAATGCTGGGTGGGAAAAGTCAAAAAAACACGTAACTGTTATGTTTGGTTATAATAAACGGTATTTTTGCTCCTTTCATTCACCTGTTGTTATTATAGTATTGCTGTTTTAAGATTTACGTTATGCTGCGTCAATGAACAATGCTGGGTGCAGCAACAGTCAAAAAACACGTAACTGTTATGTTCTTGGTATAATAAACGATATCTTTTGCCACCTTTCAATTCACCTGGGGTGAATTATAGAAATTGCTGTTTAAGATTTACGTTTGTTTATGCTGTCAATGAACAATGCTAGGTGTGCAAAAGTCACAAAAAACATGTAAACTTATGTTTTGATATAATAACGGGTATTTTTGCACATTCAATTCAACTGTGGTGATATAGATTGATGTTTTAAGATTTAAGTAGATGCTGCGTCAATGAACAATGCTGGGTGTCAAAGTCCAAAAACACGTAAACTGATATGTTTTTGGTATATAAACGATATTTTTTGCACTTTCAATTCACCTGTGGTGAATATAGAATTGCTGTTTTAAAATTTACGTTGATGCTGAGTCAATGAACATTGCTGGGTGTGCAAAGTCAAAAAACACGTATGTTTATGTTTTGATATAATAAAACCGGTATTTTTTGCACATTTCAATTCAAACCTGTGGTGAATATAAAATTGCTGTTTTTAAGATTTAGTGATGCTGGCGTACAATGACAAAGATGGGTGTGCAAAAGTCAATAAAACACGTAACTGTATGTTTTGGTATAATAAACCGGTATTTTTTGCACCTTTCAAATTCACCGGTGAGTGAAATATAGATTGCTGTTTTAAGATTTACGTAGATGCTGCGTTCAATGACAATGATGGGTGCGCCAAAAAGTCACAAAAACCACGTAACTGTTATGTTTGGTATAATAAACGGTATATTTCTTGCACCTTTCATTTCACTGTGGTGGTATATTGAATTGCTGTTTTAAGATTTACGTAGATGCTGCGTCAATGAACAATGTTGGGTGCGCAAAGTCATAAAACACGTAAACTGTTATGTTTGGTATAATAAACGATATTTTTTGCCACCTTTCAATTCACCTGTGGTTGAATATAGAATTGCTGTTTAAGTTTACGTCGGATGCTCGCCGGTCAATTAACATATGCTGGGTGTGCAAAGTCAAAAAAACACGTAAAACTGTTTATGATTTGATATAATAAACGATATTTTTTTCACCTTTCTATTCCCTGTGGTGAATATAAATTCGCTGTTTTAAGATATACGTAGATGCTGCGTCAAGGAACAATGTGGGCTGGGTGGTAAAAGTCAAAAAAACACGTTAACTGTTATGTTTTGATATAATAAAAGATATTTTTTGCACCTTTAAATTCACCTGGGTGAATATAGAATTGCTGTTTTAAAAATTTACGTAGATGGTGCGTCATTGTAAAATGTGGATGTGCCAAAACGTCAAAAAAACACGTAATGTTATGTTTTGATATAATATAACGAGTATTTTTTGCACTTTTCAATTCCACATGTTGTGAATATAGAATTGCTCGTTTTAAGATTTACGTAGATGCTGCGTCAATGAACAATGTGGGTGTGCAGTCAAAAAAAACGTAAACTGTTATGTTTTGGTATAATAAAACGATATTTTTGGCACCTTTCAATCACCTGTGGTGAATATAGAATTGCTGTTTTAAGATTTACGTAGATGCTGCGTATATGAACTATGCTGGGTGTGCAAGTAAAAAAAACACGTAACTGTGATGTTTTGGTATAATAAACGATATTTTATGCACTTTCAATTCACTGTGTTGATATAGAAATGCTGTTTTTAAGATTTACATAGATGCTGCGTCAATGAAACACAATGTTGGGTGCGTAAAAGTAAAAAAAAACCACGTAAACTGTTATGTTTTGGTATAATAAAACGATATTTTTTGCACCTTTACATTCAATCTGTGGTGTATTTAGGAATTGCTGTTTTAGATTTTACGTAGATGCTGCGGCAATGAACAATGCTGGGAGCGAACAAAGTCAAAAAACACGTAAAATTGTTATGTTTTGATATAATAAAACGGTATTTTTTGCACCATTTCAATTCACCATGGTGGTGATTAAAAGAATTTGATTGTTTTAAGGTTTACGTAGTTGCTGAGTCATTAGAACAATGCTGGGAGCAGCAAAAGTCAAAAAAAACGGAACGGTTATGTTTTGTTATAATAAACGGTATTTTTTGCACCTTTCCACTCTACTGTGGTGTATTTAGATTTGCTTTTTTAAGATTTACGTAGATGCTGCGTCCATAACTATGCTGGGTGCAGCAAAACGTACAAAAAAACAGTAACTGTTATGTTTTGGTATAATAAACGAATATTGTTTTTTTTTTGCACCTTTCAATTCAATGTGGTGAATATAGAAATTGCTGTTTTAAGATTTACGGTAGATTCTGGTCAATGAACAATGCTAGTGTGCAAAAGTCAAAAAACATGTAAAACTTATGTTTAGATATTATAAACGGTATTTTTGACACATTTCAATTCACCTGTGGTGAATATAGGAAATTGCTGTTTTAAGATTTTACGTAGATGCTGCGCAATGAACAATGCTGGGTGTGCAAAAGTCCAAAAATAACACGTCAATGTTATGTTTTGGTATAAATAAACGTATTTTTTGCACTTTCACATTCACCTGTTGGTGATATAGAACTGGCTGTTTTAAGATTTACGTAGGATTGCTGCGTCAATGAACAATGCTGGGTGTGCAAAAGTCAAAAAACACGTAACTGTTATGTTTTGATATAAAAAACGTTATTTTTTCACCTTTCATTCAATGTGGTGAATTCTAAAATTGCTGTTTTAAGATTTACTTAAGATGCTGCGGGTCAATGAACAATGCTGGGTCCTGCAAAAGTAAAAAAACACGTACTGAAATGTTTTGTTTTAATAAACGTTATTTTTTGCACCTTTCAATTCTCCTGTGGTGAATATAGAATTGGTGTGTTAAGATTTACGAGGATGCTGCGTCAATGAACAATGCTGGGTGAGAAAAAGTGCAAAAAAACACGTAACTTGTTATGTTTATGGTTTATTAAACGGTATTTTTTGCACCTTTCAATTCTCTGTCGGATGAATATAAGAATTTGATGTTTTAAGATTTTCGTAGTTGCTGCGTCAATGAACAATGTTGGGGCGGCAACAAGTTCAAAAATACACGTAAAACTGTTTTTGTATTGGTATATAAACGATATTTGTTGCACCTCTTCACTTTCACTGTGGTGAATATAGAATTGCTGTTTTAAGATTTACGTAGATGCTGCGTCAATGAACAATGCTGGGTGTGAAAAGTCAAAAACACGTAACTGTTATGATTTTGATATAATATACGTTATTTTTTTCACCTTGTCATTTCACCGTGGTGAATATAAAATTGAGTTTTAAGATTTACGTAGATGCTGCGTCAATGAACAATGCTGGGGGCGAACAAGTCAAAAAACAAGTAACTGTTAAGTTTTGATATAATAAACGGTAGTTTATTGCATCTTTCAATTCACTGTGGTGAATATAGAATTGCTGTTTTAAGATTTTACGTAGATGCTGCGTCAATGAAACTTTGCTGGGTGTGCAAAAGTATCATAAAAAACACGTAAACTGTTTTGTTTTGATATAATAAACGGTTTTTTTGCCCTTTCAATTACCGGTGGTGAATATAAGAATTGCTGTTTTAAGGATTTACGTAGATGCTGCGTCAATGTACAAAATGCTGGGTGTGCAAAAGTCCAAAAACACGTAACTGTTATGTTTTGTATAATAAACAGATATGTTTTGCTACCTTTCAATTCACCTGTGGTGAATATAGAATTGCTGTTTTAAGATTTTACGTAGATGCTTGCGGTAATGAACAATGCTGGGAGCGGAAAAATTCAAAAAAACACAGTAAACGGTTATGTTTTGGATATAATAATCGGTATTTTTTGCACCTTTTCAATTCTCCTGTGGGGTGGGAATTTTCAAAAGAAGTGCTGTTTTAAGATTTACGTAGATGCTTGCGTCAATGAACAATGCTGGCGTGCGCAAAGTCAAAAACACGTAATGTAACTGTTATGTTTTGGTATAATAAACGGTATTTTTTGCACCTTCAATTCACCTGTGGTGAATATAAAAATTGCTGGTTTTAAGATTTACGTAGATTGCTGCGTCAATCGAACAATGCTGGGTGGATGCAAAAGTCAAAAAACACGTAAAAATGTTATGTTTTGGTATAAATAAAACGTCATTTTTTGCACCTTTCAATTAACCTGTGGTGAATATAGAATTGCTGTTTTAAGACTTTACGTATGAGCTGCGTCATTGAAACAATGTTGGGTGCGTAAAAGTAAAAATAACACGTAAATGTTATGTTTTGGTACTATTAAACAATATTTTTTGACCTTTCAATTCACCTGTGGTGAACTATAGAATTGCTGTTTAAGAATTTACGTAGATGCTGAGTCACATGATCATTGCTGGGCAGCGAAAAAGTCTAAAAAAACACTGTAAAAATGTTATGTTTTGATATAATTAAACGGTATTTTTTGCACCTTTAAAATTCACCGGTGGTGAATAAAGAATTGATGTTTTAAGATTTACTTGGATGCGGCGTCAATTGAACAATGTGGGTGCGCAATAGTCAAAAAACACGTAACTGTATGTTTTGGTATAATAATCGGTATTGTTGCACCTTTCAATTCACCTGTGGTGAGTATAGAATGGCTGTTTTAAGGATTTACGTAGATGCTGCGTCAATGAACAATGCTGGATGTGCGCAAAAGTCAAAAAAACCACGTAAACTGTTATGTTATGGTTAATAAACGATATTTTTTCTGCTACTATCATATTCACCTGTGGTGAATTATAGAATTGCAGTTCTTAAGTTTACGTTGATTCTGCGTCAATGAACACAAGCTCGGTGTGCCGTAAGTCAAAAAAAATGTAAATGTTGTTTTGTATATAATAAACGGTATTTTTGGCACCTTTCAATTCACCTGTGTGATTATAGAATTCGCTGTTTTAAGTTTTACGTTAGATGCTGAGTCAATGATCAAGCTGGGTGTGCAATAAGTACATTATTTACACGTAAATGGTATGTTTTGGTATATTAAACGATATTTTTTGCACCTTTCATTTCACCTGTGGTGAAGTTTAGGATTTGCTGGTTTATGATTTTCGTTGAAGGCTGAGTCATAATGAACTCCAAATGCGGGTGTGACAAAAGTCAATAAACACGTATCTGTTAGTTTTGTTTTAATTTAACGATAAGTTTTGGAAACCTGGACATTTCACCTGTGGTGTATTATTAAAATTGCTGTTTTAAGATTTTACGTAGATGCTGCGTCAAATGAAACATTGGCTGGGTGTGCAAAAAGTCAAAAAAACCACGTAACTGTCTATGTTTTGGTTATAACTAAACGGTATTTTTTGCACCTTTCAATTCACTGTGGTGAATAAGAATTGCTGTTTTTAAGATTTAGTAGTTGCTGGTCAATGAACAATGCTGGGTGCGCAAAAGTCAATAAACACGTAACTGTTATGTTTTGGATATAAATTATACGGTATTTTTGTGCACCTTTCATTTCACTGTGGTGTAATATAGATTTGCCTGTTTTAAGATTTACGTAGATGCTGCGTCAATGACAATGTTGGTGCGCATAAAGTCAAAAAACACGTAATGTTTATGGTTTGGTATAATAACGATAATTTTTTGCACTTTCAAATTCACTGTGGTGATATAGAATTGACTGTTTTAAGATTTACGTAGATGCTGCGTCATGAAAAAAATGCTGGGTGTGCAAAAGTCAAAAAAAAAAAACACGTAACTGTTATGATTTGATATAAGAAACGATATTTTTTTCACCTTACTATTCACCTGTGGTGATATATAAAAAATTGCTGTTATAAGATTACGTAGATTGCTCGCGTCAATGAACAATGCTGGTGTGCAAAAAGTCAAAAATCACACACGTAACTGTTTTGTTTTTGTATATAATAAACGATATTTTTTGCACCTTTTCAATTCACTGTGGTGAATATATATTAGATTGCTGTTTAAAATTTACGAGTGCTGCGTCAATGAACAATGCTGGGTGTGCAAAGTCAAAAAAACACGTAACTGTTATGTTTTGATTCATAAATAAACGGTTTTTAGCCCTTCAATTCACCTGTTGTGCATATAGAATTGCTGTTTTACAGTTTTACGTAGATGCTGAGTCAATGAACAATGCTGGGTGTGCAAAGTCAAAAAAAAAAAGTAACTGTTTTGTTTTGAATATAAATAAACGATATTTTTTGCACCTTTCAAATTCACCTGTGGTTAATATAGAATTGTGTCTTTTAAGATTTACGTAGATGCTGCGTCATTGAACAATGCTGAGTGCCAAATAGGTCAAAAAACACGTTACTGTTATGTTTTGGTATAATAAACGAATATTTTTGCACCTTATTCAATTCACCTGTGGTGAATATAGAATTTCTTGTGTTTTTTTAAGATTTACGTAGATGCTGCGTCAATGATCAATGTAGGGTGCGTAAAAGTAAAAAAACAAGTAAAGTTATGTTTTGGTATAATACAACGATATTTTTTGCACCTTTCAATTCAACATGTGGGTGTAATTTGAATTGCTGTTTGTAAGATTTACGTAGTATGGCTGCGTCAATGAACAATGCTGGGAGCGGAAAAAGTCAAAATACACGTAACTGTTTGTTTTGATATAATAAATACGGTTTTTTTTGTGTCCTTTCAATTCACCTGTGGATCGAATATAGAATTGCTGTTTTATGTTTTACGTAGTTTCTGCAAGTCAATGAACAATGCTGGGTGCCGCAAAATGTCAAAAACACGTAACTGTTATGTTTTGGTATAATAAACAAATTTTTTGCACCTTTCAATTCTCCTGTGGTGTATATAGAATTGTGTTTTAAGATTTACGTAGATTCATGCGTCATATGAACAATGCTGGGTGTGCTAAATGCTCAAAAAACTTGTATCTTATGTTTTGATATAATAAACGGTATTTTTTGCACCTTTCTTTTCAACTGTGGTGATATTAGTAATTGACTGTTAAAGTTTTACGTAGATTTTGCTGCGGTCTAATGAACAATGTGGGTGGCAAAAAGTCAAAAAACAGTATAGCTTGTTATGTTTTGGTATAATAAAACGGTATTTTTTGCACCTTTCAATTCCAACCTGTGGTGAATATAGAATTGCTGTTTTAAGATTTTCGTAGATGCATGCGTCAATGAACAATGGTTGGGTGCGCAAAGTCAAAAAAACCACGTAACTGTTATGTTTGCGTATAATAAAACCGATATTTTTTTGACAACTTTCATTCACCTGTGGTGAATATAGACATTGCTGTTTTTTAACTTATTTCGTACGATTGCTGCGTCATATGAAACAATGCTGGAGTGTGCAAAGTCAAAAAAAACACGTAACTGTTATGATTTGATATAATAAACGATATTTTTTTCACCTTTCAATTCACCTGTGGTGAATATAAAATTGCTGTTTTAAGATTTAAGCTAGATGCTGCGTCTAATGAATCAAATGCTGGGTGGGCACAAGTCCAAATACTACGTAAATGTTATGTTTTGCGTATTATAAACGATATTTTTTCACCTTTCAATTCACCTTTGGTGAATATTAGAATTGCTGTTTAAGTTTTTCGTAGATGCTGCGTCAATGAAAAATGATGGGTGTGCATAAGTCAAAAACAAAGTAACTGCTATGTTTTGCTATAATAAACGGTATTTTTTTGCACCTTTCAATTCACCTGTGGTGAAGATTGAATTGCTGTTTTAAGATTTACGTAGATGCTGCGTCAATGAAACATTGCTGGGTGTGCATAAAGTCAAAAAACACGTAACTGTTATGTTTGATATAAATAAAACGGTACTTTTTGCCCCCTTTCCAAATTCACCTGGTGTGTGAATATAGAATTGCTGTTTTAGATTTACGTTAGATGCTGCGTCAATGAACAATGCATGGGTGTGCAAAAAGTCCAAAAACAGTAACTGTTATGTTTTGGTATAAAAAACGATATTTTTTGCACCTTTCAATTCACTGTAGGTGAATATATGAATTGCTGTTTTAAGATTTACGTAGATGCTGCGTCAATGAACAATGCTGGGTGTGCAAAAGTCCAAAAACCACGTAAAACTGTTATGATTTGATATACTAAACGATATTTTTTTCACCTTTCAATTCACCTGTGGTGAATATAAAATTGCTGTTTTATGATTTCGTAGATGCTGCGTCAGTGAACAATGCTGGGTGTGTAAAAAGTCAAAAAACAGTAAATCTGTATATGTCTTTGATATAAAGTAACGATATTTTTTTGCGCCTTTCAATTCACCTGTGGTGAATATAGAATTGCTGTTTTAAAATTTACGTAGATGCTGCGTTAATGATACAATGCTGTGATGTTGCAAAAAGTCAAAAAACACGTAACTGTTATGTTTTGTTATAATAAACGGTATTTTTTGGCACCTTCAATTCCACTGTTGTGATATAGAATTGCTGTTTCTAAGAATTACGTAGATGCTGCGTAATGAACCCAATTGCTGCGTGATTTGCAAAAGTAAAAAAAAAAAACGTACTGTTTTGTTTTGGTATAATAAAACGTTATTTTGTGCACTTTCAATAACCTGTGGTGGATTATAGAATTGCTGTTTTAAATTTACGTAGTGCTGCGTCAAATGAACAGTACTGGGTGTGCAAAAGTCAAAAAAACACCGTTATGTTATTGTTTTATGGTTATTAAACGGCATTTTTTGAACCTTTCAATTCAACTGGTGTGAAGATATAATTGCTGTTTTAAAGAATTACGTCTGTTGCCCTGCGTACAATGACAATGCTGGGTGTTGCAAAAATAAAAAAACAAGTAACTGTTATGTTTAGGTATAATAATCGATTATTTTTTTGCACCTTTCAATTTCACTGTGGTGAATTTAGTATATTGGTGTTTTAAGATTTAGTAGATGCTGCGTCATTGGAACAATGTTGGTGTGGTAAAGTAAAAAAACCACGTAACTGTTTATTTTTTGGTCATCATTAATCGTTATTTTTTTGCACCTTTCAATTCACCTGTGGTGAATATCTAGAATTGCTGTTTTAAGATTTACGTAGATGGCTGACGTCAATGCAAACAATGGCTGGAGCGTGAAAAAGTCAAAAAAACACGTAACTGTTATTGTTTTGATATAATAAAACGGTATTTTTTGCAACCTTTCAATTCTCCTTGTGGTGAATAAAGAATTGCTGTTTTTGTAGATTAAGTAGATGCTGCGTCACATGGACAATGCTGGGTGGCAAAAGTCAAAAAACACGTAACTGTTATGTTTTGGTTATAATAACGGTATTTTTTGCACTTTCAAAATTCACTGTGGTGAATATGAATTGCTGTTGTATCGATTTACGTAGATGACTGCGTCTATGAACAATGATGGGTGCGCAAATGTCAAAAAACAACGTAAACTGTTAAGTTTTGGTATAATAAACTGAGATAATTTTTTGCACCTTTCAAATTCACTGTGGTGAATATTTAGATAATTGCTGTTTTAGATTTACGGTAGATTCTGCTGTCTATGAACAATGCTAGGTGTGCAATTAAAAAGTCAAATAAAACATGTAATTATGTTTTGATATAATAAACGGTTTTTTTGCACCTTTCAACTGCACCTGTGGAGAAATATGAATGGCTGTTTTTAGATTTACGTAGTTGCTGCACGTCAATGAACAATGCTGGGTGTGCCAAATGTCCAATAAAACACGTAACTGTTATGGTTTTGTTAATAACAACGATATTTTTGGGCACCTTTCAATTCACATGTGGGAATATAGAATTGCTGTTTTAAAATTTACCGTAGATGGATGCGTCAATTACAATGATGGTGTCGTGCAATAGTCAAAAAACACGTAAAATGATTATGTTTTGATATAATAAACGGTATTTTTTGCAACTTTCAATTCACCTGTGGTGAATATAAAAATTGCTGTTTTAAGGATTTACGTTGGATGCTGCGTCAATGAACTAATGCTGGGTGTGCAGAAGTCAAAAAAAACAGTAATGTTATGTTTTGATATAATAACGGTATTTTTTTTCACCTTTCAATTCACCTGTGGTGAATATAGAATTGCTGTTTTAAGATCTACGTAGAGCTGCGTCAATGAAACAATGCCTGGGTGCGCAAAAGTCAACAAAACACGTAAACTGTTATGTTTGGTATAATAAACGGTATTTTTTGCACCTTTCAATTCACTGTGGTGAATATAGAATGCTGTTTTAGATTTTACGTAGATGCTGCAGTCAATGAACAATGTTGGGTGCGCAAAAGTCAAAAAAACACGTAACTGTTATGTTTTGGTATAATAAACGTTTTTTTTTGCACCTTTCAATTCCCCTGTGGTGAATATAGAATTGTGTTTTAAGATTTACGTGATGTGGTCAATGAACAATGGGGTGTGAAAAAGAAAAAACACGAAAATGTTATGTTTGAATAAAAAAGGGTATTTTTTCACCTTTAAATTTTACTGTGGTACTATAAATTTGCTGTTTTAAGATTTGTAGATGCTGCGTAAATGAAAAAAATTGCTGGGGGGTTAAAAAAAAAAAAACCCGAAAAACTTTTTTGTTTTGGGTATAAAAAAGGTATTTTTTGACCTTTCAATTCACTGTGGTGAATATAGAATTGCTTTTTTAAAATTTTTAGTGATGTGCGTCAATGAACAATGCGGGGTCCCAAAAGTAAAAAAAAAAAGTAATGTTATGTTTTGTATAAAAAGGGTTTTTTTA
>JAODAL010081410.1:0-11914 GCA_025379985.1 Phyllomedusa bahiana | reverse complement strand
GCCCCTGGCGCCCGCACAAAGGCGCGGGCGGCCCGCGCGCGCGGCGGCCGGCGGGGTCGCGTCGTGCGCCGGCGCGGGCCCGGGGCGCCCCGCGTGGCCCCGGGCGGGGGGCGCCCCGCCGCGGCGCCGCGTCCGGGGGCGCCCGCGCGGGCGCGCGGCGGCGGGGGCGGGGGGGCGGCGCCGCCGCGCCCCTGCGCCGCGCCGGGCGCCGTTTGGGCGCGCGCCGCCCCCCGGGGACGCCGCCGGGCGCGCGCGCGGCGCCCCGGTTTCCGGGGGCGGGCGCAGCCGACCCCGCGGCGGCCGCGGGGCGCGCCCCCCGGCGGGGCGGGGCGCGCCGCGCGGCCCCCGCTTCCCGGGGGGGGCGGCCGGGGCGGCCGGACCCGGGGCGGGGCTCGGGGGGCCCGGGGGCGCGGGCGGGGCCCCCGGCCGGGGGCCGTGCCTTCGCCGCGGGGGGACGCGCCTGCCGGCAGGCGCCCCGGCGGGCGGCCAACCGGCGGCCCCGCCGCGGCCCCGGGGGGCGCGGGGGCCGCGGGCTGGCCCGCGAGCGGGGCGGCGGCGTGCGGCGCGGCGGGCAAGCGGGGCTTGGCGGGGGCCCCCGCGGGGCGCGCCGCGCCCCCTTGGGGCGGTCGCTTCGGGCCCCGGGGCGCCGCGCGGAGACGGGCTGGGGGGCGGCCCCGGGCGCGCGGCCCCGCGCTGCCCCGGGGCCCCCGCCCCCCAAGCCGCCGGCCCGCGGGCGCAGTCGGGGCGCGCGCGCCCCCGGGCCGCGTTTTGGCGGGGCGGCCGGCGCGGCCGCGGTCGCGCGCGCGGGACCCCCGGAGCGGGCCCCGCGCGCGACGTAGCCCCCGGCGGCGGGCCGGCCGGCTCCCGCCAGCGCGCGCGCGGGGGGCCGCGCCGGGGGGGGCCCCGGGGCGGTGCAAGCGGCTCGCGCGGCGGGCGCGGGGGGACGCCCCCGCCCCCCGGCCCCCGCGCGCGCTGCGGGGCCGGGAGCGTCGCGGGGCCCGGGCCGCGCGCGCGCGCCCGCGCCCGCGCGGCCCCCGCCCCTTGGGGCCGCCGGGGGCCGGGCGCGCCCGAGGGTCGGGGGCGCCGGGGGCGCGGTGGGGCGCGGCCCCGGGGCGGGCGTGGCCGCGCGCGGCCCCGTTGGGCCGCGACCCCCGGGCCACGCGGGGCCGCGGCCGTGCGGGGGCCGGGCGCGCGCGCGGCCCCGGGGTTGGCCGCCAACGCGGGGCCCGCGCGCGCGCGGGCCCCTTGGCAGGGGGGCCGGGCCGCTGCCGGCGGCAGTCGCCCGACCGCCGCGCGCGCGGCGGAGCGCGGGGCGCGGCCCTTGGCCGCGGTTCCCCTGGGGGCGCGCCGCGGGGCCCCGGCGCCCGGGGCCCCGGGGCGCCGGGCGCGCGCTTTCGCCCCCGCGGCGCAGGCGGCGCGCGCGCGAGCGGCGCGCGCGGCGGCGCGCGAGGCGCGGTGCGCCGCGGCGCGGCGCGGGGGGGGCGCGCGGCGCGGCGCGCGCGCGACGATCGCGCGGCGGCGCGGCACGCTGCGCGCGCGCTGCGCGCGCGGCGACGCGCGTCGGCGCGCGGCGCGCGCGCCGCGGCGCCGGGGGCCGCGCCGCCGGCCGCGCGCGCGCCGGCAGCCGCGGCGCGACGGACAGCGGCGCGCGCGAGCAGCGCGCCGCGGGGCCGCGCGGCGCGGCGCGCGCGTGCGCTGGGGCGGCGCTGCGCGCAGCGCGGCGCCGCGGCGCGGGGCGCGCGTCGGCGCAGCTCGGCGTGGCTTACGCGGCCGCCGCGGTCGGCGAGGCGGGAGCGGCGGCGCGCGCGCGCGCAGCGGGTAGCGCGCGGCGGCGCGCGCGCGCGCGCGCGCGCGCGAGGCGCGCCGCACGGCCGCCGCCGCTACGCGCGGGGCCGCGCGCGCGCCGGCGCGCCGCGGGCGGGCCGCGCCGCGGCGGCGGCGCGGGCGGCGCGCGCGGCGGCGCGCGGCGGCGCGCGCCGCGCGGCGGCTCGCGCGGGCGCGAGCGCGCGCGCGGCGCGGAGTCGCGCCGTCGCTCGCGCGGCGCGTAGCGGGCGACGACCGCCCGCGCGACCGCGCGCAGCGCGGGCGCGCGAACGTCGGCGCCGTGCGGGGCCGAGGCACGTCCGCGGGGCCTGGCGGCGCGCGCGCGCGCGCCGCGCGCGCGCGCGGGGGCGGCCCGGAGGCGGCGCGCGGGTGGCGAGCGCGCGCGCGCCCGCGCGCGCGCGCGCGCGCTGCCGCGCGCGGCGGCGCTGGCGCGGCTCGCGGAGACGTACGACGTCGCGCGGCGGGGCGCGCGCGGCGCGCGCGGCGGCGCGGCGACGACGATGCGCGCTCGCCGCCGCGGCGCGAGCTGAAGCGGCGATCGCCGCGGCACGCGCGCGCGCCCGAGGTCGCGCCCGCGCGGGCGGCGCGCCGCCGCGCGGCGACTCGCGCGGGGGCGGAGCGGCGCGGCCTTCGACGGCCGCGGGCGCCGACCGCGCCGCGCGCTGGCGGCGCGCGCGCAGGCCGCGAAGGCGGCTCGCGGAGGGCGCGCGGACGCGCGGAGAGCGCGGAGCCGCGCGGCTCCGCTGCGGCCGCGCGCGGCGCGCCGCGCCGCCGCCGCTTGGCGACCCTGGACCGCGCGGCGGCTCGCGCGCTCGGCGGGCGCGGTCGGCGCGCGCGACCTCGGCGGCGCGCCGGGCGGAGCGGCGCGCGGGCGGCCTGCGCCGCAGCGGCGCCGCGGGGCGCGCGCGCGCGGGCGCGCGGCGTCGCCGCGCGCGCCGCGCCGCGCGTGGCGGCCGGGCGCGCGCGTGGCGCGCCGCCGGCGCACGGCCGCGCGCGGCGAGCCGCGCGCTCGGGGGGCGCGCCGCGCAGCGCGGGCGCGTCGGCGCCGGACGCTGCGGAGCTGCGCGCGCGCGCGGCTCGCGGCGGCTGCGGCCGCCGCGCGCGCGCCCCGCGGCGCGCCGGCGCAGCGCGCCGCGCGGCGCGCGCCGCGCCCGCGGCGGGCGCCGACTCGACGGGCCGCGCGCTCGCCGCGCGGCGACGCGCGCGCGCCGGCCGGACCCGGGCGCGCGGGCGCCTGCGCGCTCTTGGGCGCGCGGACGACGGCGGCGCGGCGCGGCGCGCGCGGGCGCGCCGACGCGCCGCGAGCCGCGCGCGGAGCGAGCGGACCGCCGCGCCCGGCGCGCGCCCGGCGCGCGGCGCGACGTGCGCGCGCGCTCGCGGGGCGCGCGCGGGGCGACGCGGAGGCGGCGACGGCGCGCCGGCGGGCGCCGGGCGCCGGGTCGCGCTCGCCGGCGCTCGGTCGCGACGCGCGCCGAGCGCGCGGCGCGGGCCGCGCGGCCGCGCGGCCGGCGCGGAGCGCCCGTGCGGCGCGGGCGCGAGCCTCGGCCGCGCCCCCCGGGCGCGCCCCGGCGGGGCGCCGCGCGCCCGGGCGCGGCGCGGCGCGCGGGCGGCGGGCGCGATCCGGCGGCGCGGCGGGGCGCGGGCGCGGACGCGCGCCGAGCAGACGGCGCGCGGCGGACACGGTCGGCGCGGGCGGCGGCCGCGCGCCGAGCCGCCGCGGCGAGCCCGAGCGCGCGCAGTCCGCGCGGTCGCGCTGCCCGCGCCGCTCGCGCCGCGCCAGCGCCTCGTTGGCGCGCGCGGCGCGGCTCGGCGCCAGCGCGGCGGCACGCCGCCGTGCGCTCCGGCGCGCGCGCCGGGCGGGCGCGTCGGCTGCGGCGAGCCGAGCGTCCGCGCCCGCGCGGCGCGCGGGCGCCGCGCGTCTCCGCCGCGCCGGCGCGCGCGGCGCCCCCGGGCGCGCCGCTCCGCTTCGCGCGGCGCCGGCGCGCGAGCGCGGCGCGGGCGGCGTGAGCGGCGCGCGCCGCGGCCGGGCGGGCCCGCCTCAGCGGCGCGCCGCGCCGTCGCGCCGGAGCGGACGTCGGCGCGCGCGGCGCGCCGTGCCGTCGGCGGCGCCGCGGCGCGGCTGCGCGGCGGCGACGCCGCGACGCGGGGCGGCGCGGGCCGCGCGCCGGCGCGCCGGCGCGGCGGCGCGCGGCGCGGCGGGCGCGGCAGGCGCGCCTGCGGTCGCGTCCGCGCGCGCCCGCGCCCGTGCGGCCCGCGCCGCCGACGTACGCCGCGCGCTCCGGCCGCGGGCTGGTGCGCGCGGCGCGAGCCGACCGAAGCGCGGGGCGCCGCGGCGGCCGCGCGGCGCCGCGGGGCGGCCGCGGCGGCGCGGCGGGCGCGGACGCAGGAGCGCGCGCGCGCGGCGGCGCGCGCGGACCGGCGCTCGCGCGCGCGCGCGGCGCGCGACGGCGCTCGCTGGCGCCGCCTGCGCGGCGGGCCGCGGCGGCGGGCGCGTCGCGCCGCGCCGAAGGAGCGCGACCGCGCGCTGCGCGCGGCGGACGCCTGACGGGCTCGCGCGGGCGGGGGGTCGCGCAGCGCGACCAGTCGCTGCGACGCGCGCGCGGCCGCGCGCGTCGTCGGCGCGTCGCGCAGGAGCGAGGCCGCGCGCGGCGGCCGCGCGCGGCGCGCGCGCGCGCGCGCCGCGGCGCGGCACGTCCGCAGCGTGCCGCGCGGGGACGGCCGGGCGGGTCGGACGCGCGGCGCGGCCGATACGGCGCGCGGCGTCGAGCGCGGGCGGGCGCTCGGCGCGCGCGTTCGGCCGGGGGCGCGCGCGCGCGCGGCGCGGGCGGCTACGCCGCGCGCGGCGCGGCGCGACGGCGCGCGGCGTGCGCGTGGCGGAGCGCGGCGGCGCGCGCGCGCCGCGGCGGCGCTCCGCGGCGCGGCCGCGAGCGTCGGGGCGCGTCTGCGCGCGGCGCGCCGGGACGACCGCGCGTCGGCGCGCGAGCGCGCGCCGTGCGCGGCGCGGCGCGGCGCGCGGCGGCACGGCCGCGCGGGTCGGGTGGGCGGCGCGCGGGCCGCGCCGCGGGCGGCCGCCGCGCGGCGCGCGCGCGCGCGCCTGCGGCGCGCGCGCGCGGGGGGCGCCGGCGTCGGCGCTGCGGGCCGGCTGGCCGCGCCGGCCGGCGCCGCGCTCGCGACGGGCGCGCGCGCCTCGCCGCGCGGCGCCGCGCGCCGCCCCGGCCCCACACGCGGCGCGCGCGCGACATCGCGCCGTGCGCGCGCGGGCGCGGGCGCGCGGCGCGCGCGCGACGGCAGGCGGCGGCCGCGGGGCGGGCGGCGCCGGGGCGCGCGCGCGGGCGCGCGCGCGCCGCGGGACGCCCGCTCGCGAGCGCGCGGCGCGCGCGCCCGCGCGGCGGCCGGGCGCGACGCGGCGCCGGCGGGCGCGCGGGCGGGCGGCGCTCGGCCGGCGCGCGGGGCCGCGCCGCGCGCCGGCCGGCCGCGGCACGGGCGCGCGGGCGGCGCCGGCGCGGCGCGTGCGTTGCGCAGCGGGCCGCTGCGCGGCGGCTCGGAGCTGCGCTGCGCTCGCGCGGGAGGCGACGCGCGCGCGCGGCTGCGCGCCCGGCCGCGCCGGCGGCGGGGCGGCGCGCGCGGCGCCGCCGGCGCGCGGTCCGCGTCGGGCCGGCGCTGGCGCTAGGCGGACGCGCCGCGCGCGCGCGCTGCGCGGCGGGGGCGCTCGCGCTGCGCGGCGCGGCCGCGCGCGGCGGCCTCGCGGTGGGATTTCAGTGCGTCGTCCGGGGCGTCGCGCAGCGCGCCGCGCGCGCGCGCTCGGCGCGCCGGTCGGCAGGGCCGGGCGCCGCGAGCGACGGCGCGCGTCGTGCGCGGCGGCGGCCGGCCGCGCGCGGAGCTGCGCGCGGCGGCGCGCCCCGCGCGCCGGCGCCCGTGCGCAGTCGCGCTCGCGCGGCGCGTCGCGGGGCGTCGCGCTGCGCGGCGCGTCGACGACGCGCGCGGGCGCGCGACTGCGCGGTGCGCGGGCGGCGTGGTGCGACTGGCGTCGCGGCGCGCGCCGCGCGCGCGGCGGCGCGCCCGGCGCCGCGCTGGGCGGCCATCAGCGCGCCGCGCGCCGCGCGGCGCCGCGGCGGCGGGCAGCCGCGTCGGTCGCGCGCGCGCGCGCGCCCGCGCCGGCGCTGGCGACGCGCGCGCGCGGCGAGCAGCCGCGCGCGCGACGCGCGAGGCGGCGGCGCTGGCCGCGGCGCGACGCGGCGTGCGGCCGCGCCGCGCCGCGGTCGGCGGCGCGCGGGCGCGGCTTGCGCCGCCGCGACGCGGGCGCGCGCGCGGCGCGCGGCGCTGGCCGCGCGCCGGGGCGGGCGCGGACGCTGAGCGGGGCGCGCCGCGCGCTGCGCGCGCGCGCGCCGGGGTGGGCCGCGCCGCGGGGCTGGAGCGACGCCCGCGGCGCGACGCGCGCCGCGCCGGCCCGCGGCCGCCCGGCGGTGCGACGGGGCGCCGCAGCGCGCGCGGCGTGGGCGCGGCGCTCGCGGCCGGCGCCTCGCGGCTCCGCGCGCCGCTCTGCTCGGAGCGGCGCGACGCCTGCGCAGCCGGCGGCGGACGTCGCGCGCGCGCCGCCAGGCGCGCGGGGCGCGCGGCGATCGCGCGCGCGCGCGGCGCGCCGCGCGGAGACGCGCTGCGGGGCGCGTCGGCGGACCCGCGCGCGGCGCCGCGCGAGTCGCGCGCGCGACAGGGCCGCGAGAGGCGCGCGCGCGGCGCGTCGCGCGCGGGGCGCTTCGGCCGCGGCGACGCGCGCGCGCGCGCGGCGCGGCGCGCGCGCGGGGCGCGCGGCCGCGGCGCGCGCGCGGCCGCGGCGGGGGCCCCCGGCGCGAGCGCGCGCCGGCGCCGGCGCGGCGCCGGCGCGAGCCGGAGCGCGCGGGCCCAGACGCGCGGACGGCGCGGCGCGCGCGCGCGCGCGTCGACGCGCGGCGCGCCGCGGGCAGGCGCGCGGCCGGGGCGGCGCGCTCGGGGCGCGGCGCGCGCGGGCGCGCGCGCAGGCGCGCGGCCGCGGCGCGAGGCGCCCGGACGGTCGGCGCGCGTCGTCGTGCGTCGCCGCGCGCCGGCCGCGCGGGGGCGTCGCGCGGGCGCGCGGCGGGCCGGGCGCGGCGCCGGCGGCGGCGGGGCGCGCCGCGCGCCGGCGCCGGGCGCCGCCGGCGCGAGCGCGCGCGGCGGTCGGCGCGGCGGCGCGGCCCGCGGCGCCGGGGGCGGGCGCGGGCACGCGGCCGCGCGCGCGCCGTAGCGCGGCGCGGCGCCGCGTGGCGACCGCGACGGCGCGCGCCGGCGCGCGCGCGCGCGCGCGGCGCGGCGCGCGGGGCGGCGCGCGGGCCGGACGCGGTCCGCGCCTGGGGCGCGCGCGGCGCGCGCGCGCGCGGCGGCGCGGCGCGCGGGCCGGCTGGCTCGGCCGCGCGGTCGCGGCCGCGGCGTCGGCGCGGACGCGCGCGGCGACGCCCGACGCGGGCGCACGATCGGCGGGCGCGCGCCGGCGCGCGCGGCGCAGGTGGCGGCGGACGGGCCGCAGCGGGCCAGCGCGCTACGCCGCGCGGGCGCCGCGGGCGACGGCGCGGCGGGCGCGCTTGCGCGGCAGCGCCGGAGGGCAGCCGCGGCGGCGCGCCGGTCGCGCGCGCGCGAGCGCGCTTCGCGCGCCTCGGCGGCGCGCGCGCGGCGGCGGCGCGCGGCGCCGCGGATGCCCGTTGTCGTGCGCGGCGCGCCGGCGGGCGTGCGGCGCGGCGCGGGCGCGGCGCGTCGGCGGCGCGCGGACGCGCGGTCGCGCGGCGCGGCGCTGCGGCGCCGCCGCAGCGGGGCACGAGCGTGGGTCGGCGCGCGGCCGGCGGCGCGGCGCGAGCCCCTCGGCGGCGCGGCGCACGCGTGCGCGCCGCGCGCGCGCGCGCGCGGCGGCGCGCGCGCCGGCGCGCGGCGCCGCGGTCGCGCGGCGTCTCGCGACGCGCGCGCGGACGCGCCGCGCGGCGAGGCGCGAGCGCGAGCCGCGGCGCCGCGGGCGCCGCGGCCGAGAGGGCGCGCGCGCCGACGCGCGGGCGAGACGCGCGAGGGGCCGTGCGCGCGGCTCGCGCCGCGCGCGCGCGACGGCGGGCGCAGCGGTCCGCGCGCCCGCCGACGGGCTGCGCGCGGGCGCGCGGCCGCGCGACGCGTGGCGCGCGAGCGCTCGGGCGCGCGCCGCGCGCGCGCGCCGGCGGGCGGGCGCGCGCGCCGGCGCGGGGCGACCGGGCGTCTAAGCGGCGACGGTCCGGCGCGTCGCCGCCGCGCGACGCGCGCGCGCGCGCCGAAGCGCGGGAGCGCGCACTGCGCCGCTGCGGCCCGGACGGGCGCCGCGCGGCTCGCGTCGGCGGCGCGGCGTGACGTGGGGTCAGCGCGGACCGGCGCGAACGCGGCGCGCGGGCGCGCGCCGCGACGGCGCGCGGCGGCGGCTGCGCGCCGCGCGCGCGCCGATGTCGGCGCGAGCGCGCGCGCCGCGCGCGGCGGCGCCCGCACGGTCGTGCGCGCGCGCGTCGGGCGGCCGCCGCGCGGCGCGCCGGCCGCGGAGCGACGCGGACGGCGCGGGCGCGCGCGCGGCGCCGCGCGGCGCGCGCGCGCGGGCCGCGCGCGCGGCCGCGCGCGGCGCTGCGGCGGGCTACGGCGCGCGGCGCGCGCGCGGGCGCGGCGCGCGGGCGACGTCGCGCGCGACGGTGAGCGCGGCGGCGCGCGGAGCGCGCCCCGCGCGTCGATGCCGGCGGGGCGTCGACGCGGCGGGTCGCGCGCGCGGCCGCGGAGCGCATCGCGGGGCGCGCGATGCGCGCGACGCGTCGACCGGCGGCGGGCGGGGCGAGCGTCGGGCGCGCGCGGCGGCGCGGCGCAGTCGTGCGCGCGGCGCGCCCGCGTCGGGCGGCGCGAGGGGGGGTGCCCGGCGCGGGCGGGGTTATCGGCGGGCTGCGCGCGCGCGAGGCCGCGGCGACTGACGGGGCGGCGGTGCGGCGGGCGCGCGCCGCGAACGCGGGCCGCGGGCGTGGACGCGCGGCGGCAGCGACGCGCGCGCGCGAGCGGCTGCGCGGTCGAGGCGCTCCGCGCGTGTGGACGCCGCCAGCGCGTCCGCTGCGCCGCGCCGCGCTCTGCCTCGCTGATTCGCGTGCGCCGGCGCTGGAGGACGCGCCGCGGCGTCGCGCGGGGGGCGCAGCGCGTGAGCGCGCGCGCGCAGGGGCGGCCTGCGCGGGCGCGGCGCGCGAACGCGTGGCCGCGAGGCGGACGCGTGGCGCGCGCGCGCGCGCGGGCGGCGCGGGCGCGAGCGCGACGGGCGCGCGGCCGGGCGGGCGCCGCGACACGGGACGCTGCCCGGGCGCCTGCTGCGCGGCGCGCGGCGCGGCCGGCGCGCGGCGCGCGCCCGCGCGCGGCGCGGCGCCCGGGGCCGCGCGCGGCGCGCGCCGCGCCGCCGCGCTGCGGCCGCTGCGCTCCGGCGGGCGCGCCCGGCGGGCGGCGCGCGCCGGGGCGCGCGGCGAGTCGCGCGCGTCGGCGGAACGCGCGGCGGCGGCGCGCGCGCGGCGCGCGGGCGTGACGCGCAGCGGCGCGGCGCGTCGTTGTATAGGTGGTTATGAGGGGTTGTGCGCGCGCGCGTCTGGGCGGCGCGTCGGCGCGGCCGCGACGCGCTGCGCGCCCGCTGCGGGCGCGCGGCGCCGCGCGCGCTCGCGCGTCGCGGCGGCCGCGCGCGCGCGGCGGCGCCGACGCTCAGCAAGCGGCGGCGGCGCGGCCGGGCGCGCGCGCCGGCCCGCGGCGCGCGGCCGCGCGGCGCCGCGCGCGCGGGGCGCGGGCGCGCCGGAGCGCGGGGCGCGCGCCGGGCGCGTCGGCGCGCGCGCGCGCGCGGACGCGGCGGCGACGGCATCCGCGGCTCGGCGCGGGGCGCGCGCGTCGCGCGGCGGCGCGCGCGACGCGCGCGGCGCGGCGCGGCGTCGGCGGGCGGCTCGCGTGCCGCGCGCGGAGGCGTGGGGCGCGCGCGCGGCGGCCGCGGCGAGACCGGGGCGGCGGGGGAAGCGCGGCGCGGGGCGCGGCGGCGCGCGCGGCGGCGGGGCGGCGGCCCGACGCGCGCGGCGCAACGCGGCGGCCGGCCGGACGCGACAGGCGCGGCGGCCGGGTCGCGCGCCGGCCGCGCGCGGCGGCGCGCGCAGGCGACGCGCGCGCGCGCGCGCGCGACGCGCGGGTCGCCGCGCGCGGGCGGCTGGCGCGACGGGCGGCGCCGCCGGCGCGCGCGCGCGGCCGCGCCGGCTGCGGACGCGGCGCCGCGCGGGCGCGCGGCGCGCCGCCGCGCGGCGAGGCGCGCCGGACAGCGACGCCGTCCGCGCGGCGGGCACGCGCGGGGCGCCCGCCGGCCGCGCCGGCGCCGCGCGGCGCGACGCCGCAGGCGGCGCGGCGCGGTCGGACGACGGCGCGTGCGGCGGCGGTCGGCGCGCGGCGCGCTGGGCAGCGGCGTGCGCCGGGCGGGTGCGCGCCGGGGGGCGCCGCCGCCGCGCGCGCTGGCGGGCGCGCGCGCGCGGCTGCCGGGCGCGGCGCTCGGCGTGCGCGCCGCCGGCCGGAAGCCGCGGCGGGCGCCGCCGCGGCGCGCACGCGCTAGCGGCGCGCGCGGCGGCGGCCGCGCGGCGTGCGCGGCGCGTCGCCGGCGCGCGCGCGGCGGCGCGCGCTGCGCGCGAGGCGCGCGGCGCGTCGAGCGACAGCGACGCCGCGCGCAGCGCGGCGGGGGGGCGCGCGCGCGGGGGCGCGGCGCGTGCGGCGGGGGCGGTACAGGGGGCGCCGCGCGGCGCGACCGGAGCGCGCGGAGCGGGCGGGCGCGGCGCGCGCAGGAGCCGCCGCGGCGCGGACGACGGCCGGTGCGGGCGCCCGAGCGCGCGACCCCGCGGCGGCCGCCGGCCGCCTGCGCTGGTCGCCTGCCGGCGCGGCGCGCGCGGCTCCGCGGCGCCGCGCGGGGGGGCGCGGCGCGCGCGGGCCGGCGTGCCCGACGGCGGGGTGCGCCTCGCCGCGGCCGCCCGGTGGCGGACCGGCGGCGCGCGCGCCGCCGGGGCGCGCGCCGGGGGCGCCGCGGGGTCGGCGTCTGCGGCCGGCGCGCGGACGGCGGACCGCGCGCGCTGCGTGCGCGCGCGCGGCGCGTGCGCGCGGTACGAACCGCGAACGGCCGCCGGCGCGCCTACGCCGCGCGCGGCCCGCGCAGCGCCGCGACTGCGGCGCGACCGGCGGCGCGCGCGCGGTCGGCTCCGCGCGCGCGGGACGGCGCGAGCGCGCGCCCGCGTCCGCGCCGCGGGGCGCCGCGCGCGCGGCAGCGGGACGCCGCGCCGGCGCGCCGCCGGCGGGCGGCCGCCGGCGCGCGTGCGCGGCCGCGCGAGACGCGAGCGCGGGCGAGCTGGGCTCGGCGGCTGCGGCGCGCGCGAGCGGGCCGAGGGTCGGGCCGCGGCGGGCGGCGCGCGGCGCGCGCGGCGACGACGCGCTGGCCCGCGGCCGCGGCGGAGCGCGCGAGCGCGGTCCCGCCGTGCGCGCGCCGCGCGGCGGCCGCCCGCGCCGGCGACGCGCGCGCGCGGCGCCGCGGCGCGTAAATCGCGCGCGCGGCGACGCGCGGCGCGCGCGACGTCGCGCGGCGGCGAGCGGCGCGCGCGGCGACGCGACGCGCGCGCGCGCCGTACGTCGGCGGCGGCGCCGCTAGCGCGGGCGCGGCGCGCGGCGCGCTGCGGCGGCCGGGGGGCGCGGCGGCGCGCGCGCGACGCGGCGCTGGCGCGCGCGCGCGGCGCGCGGGCGTCGCCTGGCGCCGCAGGCATGAACAGGCGGGCGCCCGGCGGAATGCGGCGCGCGCGCCTCGCGGCGCGCGCGGCCGCGGCGCGCGCAGCCGGACGCGCGCGCGCGGGACGCCCCGCCGCGCCGGGCGGGCCGCGCGCGCGGGCGCGCGCGCGGGCGGCGCGCGGCGGCGGCGGGACGCCCCGCGCGCCGCGGCGACGGGCGGGCGCGGCGCGCGCACAGGTCCGCGCGGCGACGCGCAGCGCCGCGCGCGCGCGGCGACGGGGCGGGGGGCGGCGACTCGACGCGCGCGGCGATGCGACGGCGCGTCGCGGCG
>JAODAL010081409.1:0-11915 GCA_025379985.1 Phyllomedusa bahiana | reverse complement strand
AATTAAAATAGTATTTAAAATACTTGTCAGGTATTTGTATTTTGTAATCAAAATACTTTTTTATTCAGTATTTTGTATTTGTAATTAAAATACTTTAGGAAGTATTTTAAGTATTTTAATTACTTTCTAAATTCAAAACAAATGTTGTAATTTAAATAACCCACATCACCGCAGTTAAAAAAAAAAACAACAGCACGAGTCACGTCATCACTCTCGTTTCTCGTATCTCATGCGAGGTGCGACGAGAGGAGGGAATATTCCAGCGCGTTCCAGAAACGCAAGTCCGCCTTGTAGTGAAGCATGATTTATTTTTTGTTTTTAATCATCCCTATCGCGTAATCCATTCCGTAAAATTACCATATATACTCGAGTATAAGCCGACTTGGATATAAGCCGAGGCCCCTAATTTTACCACAAAAAACTGGGAAAACGTATTGTCTCCAGTATAAGCCGAGGGGGGAGGGGGGGGGATCCACCATTGCAGATAAAAAGTCTGGTCATGTGCATTACAGCTTAGTAACTCCATGTGCCTCAAAGTAATAGCAGTTCACCCCATCATGTCCCTCACATTAACCCCCTGTGTGCCTCAAATGGGAGTTACTGATATGTGAGAGACATTGAGGTAATAATTAGGTATCTTCATAATTAAGGTCCTTTATTAGTACCCCCATGTGTCTCCATGTGTCTCGCATATTAGTAACCCTTATATAGGGCACAAAGGGGTTAATATGAGGGACATGATGGGGTGAACTGCTATTAATGTGAAGCACATGGAGTTTCTGAAACTAAATTAATATCCCCAAATGCCTAACATTAAAAGGCATATTAACTAAAGGATGGTACCTGTATGTTTCTCTTTACTGTAGCATCCTCTCCGCCATGTGACAGACATCTTCTATAGGAGTCGGATACAATGAATCCTGGCCACTGACATATCTGCAGGGTAGATGCTAATCCTAGTGGGCTAAAGGAACTCTGATCCATTTTTTGTTTTTATTAAATTTTTTGTTTAAATTTTTAAAGTATTTTAGTATTTGGAAAATACTTTTGAAGTAGTATTTAGTATTTGTATTTAAAATACTTCCAGATTAAAGTATTTAGTATTTGTATTTGAAATACTTCAGTCATAAGTATTTTGTTTTTTGTATTTAAAATACTTTCCCAAAGGATTTTCCCGAACACTGACCATACCTCAGTGCATACCCAATCTTTTGTGCAGCGAGCCTGACTATTATCTTTCTTGCAATAAAAGGCAACATTAATAGATATACACTACTCACAAAAAATTAAGGATATTTTTCTTTTGTTTGAAATTTCAGGATGAACATATAAATTCTTGATTTTTTTTTTAAACAAACTAAATGAGACCTGTTTTGTAACTTTAGAATGCACATGTCGAACTGTTCAATGTTTGAGTTCTTTTTGAACAACTTGTTGATCTCCAACAAGGAGCTTAATGCACAATTCACAAGAGGTGTGTGATCTCCGAATTGTCCAATAAATTTAGGGTATCAATTTGAATTGGGATTTAAACAGTCCTGCTGTTCACGAAGATTCAAGCAGGATGCTCTTATACAAAAGTGGCCACTGAGGTTAGAGTGTCACAGAGTGTCATCAGCAGGTTGCAACAGAGATACAGAGAGACTGGAAGAGTCACAGAGAGGCAACAAAGTGTTTACATCACACACTGATGACCGATTCATTGTAAACTACACCCTGCGGAACCGGATGATGAAAGCCACACAACTCCTGGCACATTTAGTTGTCCTCAGTGCTGTTCAGTGATGAAAGTCGATTCACTCTGAGCAGAAATGGTGGCCATTAACGATGCTGGAGATGTCAAGGAGAGCACTATGCATCAGTCACCAGATGAGCCTTTGTTGGTGTTGGTGTTACAATGTGGACAAATGTGTCTAGTCAATCCAGAACTGCCCTACACTTTGTGAATTATATAGTGACAAGCCCTACTACTTGAATAACATCATTAATCTGGTCACTATGCCTCTGCATGAACAAGGTCTAATTACATCCTCATGGATGACAATGCCCCAGCTCATTGAGGTCTCATCATAAGGGAACCTTGAAAACTTGTGGGATCAGCTGAGTCGCCGTATAGAAGCTTGTAACTCTTTACCCCTGAACATCAATGACCTGAAGGGCGCCCTTCAAGTGTGTGATGCCAGGCCTCAGTCGTAAGTAGCTCGACTTGTGAACTGCATCGACAGATGTCAAACTGTAAGTGATGCTCAAGGCCACATGAGATGAGAAAATGAACATTGCATGCTACAACTTAAATGGACAACTTTCAGGATAAAATGTTGTGTATACATACCTGTGGCCCCTCTACTGCCTACCTAGCTACCTTGTGCCTAGAAACAGCCTACTTATCTACCTGGGGTCTACCTACAGTCTACCCCTCTAGCTGGGGCCTAACTACTGCCTACTTAGGACGAATCTGCCTACCTACCTGTAGCCTACCTACCTAGGACCAATCTACCTACCTACCTTGGGCCTATGTAGTACCTACCTACCTGGGGCCTAACTGCTGCCTACCTACCTGGGGCCAATGTACTGCCTACCTACCTTGTGCCTAACTGCTGCCTATTTACCTACCTGGAGACTACCAATTTACCTACCTATGGAACATATCTAATGGGGATCTACCTACCTGTTAATATGAATCTGAGGGGTAAAGGCCACAGCTGTAGTACACTCTCCAGGAGATTAGTCATCTGTTCCTCCCCACCCCTCTAGGAGAGTGTGCCTCTAAGCTATGGCCTGTATCCACTCTCCCATCCATGGGACAATTGTACAGAGGTGGGGGCCAGTGAGGAAGGTGCTGGAAAAGTGAGTATTCTAAGTTATTTGTGTCCAAATCTGCAGAGATGAGTGGTGGTCAGGAGAAGTCATCATGGCAGACTGTATAAGTCCCCTCCATCTCACCTTCTAGCTGATAACACAGAAAAGGGCATGGGGAAAAATGTGGTGGTATTTTTATTGTCTCTTAGCTCTGTGGCTTTCTTTTTATGTGGGCAGAGAGAAATCTGCTGCACTCTCCCTTCCCTGAGAATAAATTACTCTATTGGTTCCAAAATTTACTGCTAAGTACCTGTCTTCGTGATCACGAGTGCCATTTTGTGACAAATATCTGGTCCTAATTAGTAAGAAAAAATACACAGTATATATACATAGGTCATAGACCATACTTTACAACATTTACTTTTGGAGGATAGGCTGCCCTTTTCCCAATATATTACCAGTAAAAATAGATTAAAAACTTTTCCCTACAGGCAGGTAATTGGCAAAAAATAAACTAAAAGTGACCATAAAGCAGAAAACATGCACTTTATATGGAAGAGTTGGTGGTCCTCTTTACGCTTTGGCTAAAGGTTCAAAAAGTCAAGTAGAAAATAAACATATTGCATTGATTCCAACATGTGGTCTGTCAGGTTGGAGCAAGTTAGTCTGTTGATGAAGCCATGGCTGGAGGGATGGTTATAGAATTTGGTGAGTGACATGTGGTAATGGCATGTTTTGGGATCAGTCTTTCAGAATGACCACTATTAGATTAGTTAAGCAAGTAAGTGAACCCCATATAAAGGGAAGTTTAGAGACCTGATTACTGAGTGGAATATTTTGATATGATTTCTCCATGTAGCATCCCATTTCTTGTTTCAGCTGGATGCTTCTTTATACACTTGGCTGTTTCTTCATTATTTTAGCACATTTGCTTGGTAAAGCAAAAAAGTACCCATCACCTTTTACATTATTCACCTTTTAAATCAATTAACAATTACATTTTAGGATTGCCTCTATTGTGAGAATACATTGCTACTATTCATTGATCAATGAAAAAAGACTAAATATTAGTTTGGGTTTCCTCCATACTGAAAATGTATACAGAGCATTTGGAAAGCTGGTTTAGAATCCACTAACATTTTGTCTTCTAAATATCAAAAAGAGGGAACGGAACAGCTGTCTATGCAAAAACCAGCAAGACTATATTCCTAATCAGTTCTTTTCAGAAAGTAATTTCTTTCATAAATCCTTCATAACATCACAACCACTGGAAGGTGAAGAAAAAAACATTGATTATCTCTTGACAATGACACCTGTCAAGGGCTGGGATGTATTAGGCATCAAGTGAACAGTCAGTTCTTGTTAATGTGTTAGAAAAAGGAAAAATGAGCAAGTTCATGGATTTGAGCAATTCTGAGAGGGGCCAAATTGTGATGACCTAGACAACCAGTTCAGAGCATCTCCTCAACAGCAGGTCCTATGGACTGTTCCTAGTATGAAGTGATTAGTACCGACCAGAAGTAATCCAAGAAAGGACAACCAACAAACTAGCCACAGGGTTATGAGCACACAAGGCTCACTGGTTTGTGAGCAATAAAGGCTACTCTGTTTGGTCTGATCAAATGGTAAAGTTACTGTAGTATAAAATGCAAAACAAATTATTGATCTTTATAAAAGAAAGATGTCAGAACAGACAGCTTATTGCAACTTTCTGCATATGAGGCTGCATTACTGCGGACAGATGAAAGCAGTCATGCTGAGCCCTGACCACAACAAAGTATGCCAATAATTGACACATGGGCTTTAAAAACTGTATTTTTAATATAATAGAAAAATTTTGCCTGGTCTAGTGAATCACATTTCTTTTACAAAGCGTATCATCAGGGGAAAAGATGGTCCCAAGATGCACTATGGAAGAGGTAAGACAGTGGAGGTAGTGTGGTGCTCTGGGAAATGTTCTGCTGGAAAGCCTTGGGTCCCGGAATTTATATGGATGTTGCTTTGATGCCTTCCATCTACCTAAACATTGATGTAAATCAGGTCCACCCATTCATAGTATACTCTAAAGGATGTGAAATTTACCAGCAGAAAAATGTATCCTGTCACACTGTAAAAATTGTTTCAGAGTGGTTTGAAAAACATGACAAAGAATTCCCAAAATCGCAATCCGCTCAAACATACATAGGATGTTCTTGAAATAAGAGTCCAGTCCATAGAGACCCCACCTCACAAAAGTGGTCTGCTGCTAATTTCTGGATGTCAGATATAACAGGACAACTTTCGAGGTCTGGAGGAGTCCCGGACTCAATAGAGTAAAGCTGTTTTGGTAATAGGCTGATCGATGCATGTAGTGTATACTAGCCATGTTGGATATATCAAATATTTTATTGCAGCTATATAAATCGAATTTTTTTGTTTGGTGTCAAAACTTGGCTCATATGAACATAAATGGGCTGCCTTTTAAACTACAATGAACTGTATTTATGAGAGATTCTTTCAGAAAATACTTGTGAACTTGTCTAAACCTATGAGCCTTTAAAAGAAACTTCAATTCATCTCCAATTTAATGTCACTCACTAGGGATAGAGTGCTCTATATTTATTTGAGATATTATGTTGTATACCAAGTTAAAAGTATTTGTTTTGTTGTTGAATTATGTGACAAAACCAATTTCCATTTTGTAACTCATGCACCTGAGAGTTTTATAAGCTCAAAGCTGAGAAACCAACAACTAAAATGTCATTTATGTTGCACTAACAAGAAACTGAAATGACATTTGTTCCATTTTATATCAACAGAAAGTAGCTTATAAATTTGTTTCCATCGGCGCTATAAGGCAACCCAGTTTCTTAATAAACAATAAGAATGTGGCCTTCAAAATTCTGTCTCTATTAGTGATCAACAGAAAACGAAATAAAGGCAGCTGTGGACTTGACTAAAGTTGTTAGAAAAAAAGGCACATTTTTTTAGACCACCACATTATGTATTTAACCAATTCTTGGATGTACATAAGTAAATTTAACACCTTACTGGGTCGAGTGTCACTTTACATACTCTCAGGGTTGAATATATGTTCTGAGCATGGCTAAACCCCCCATTGTAAGGGGCAGTGGAAGCCTAAATCTCTTTTGTTGACTGGTGCCTCATCTAAGACCTGATCCTAATCATTACTATGATGCAATCAGAGATTAATGATATCACTCATTAGTGTCTGTCCACTCTTTCCATTGTGCACCTCAGAGCAGCAGCACCCAGTAAAAGGAAATAGGTGACATAAAGATTAGTGTTTTTTTTTTTACATTTTGTAGTATGTTTCATTATTTTTTTCAGATTTATTCAACAATAAAACAATTTGAAGTTGTACATTTCATGTGTTACTGTGAGGTATAAAAAAATAAAAAGACTCAAATCACATACATGGGTCAGCATACAAGAAAAGCCCCACCCGCACCAGAGGAAGACCAAATCATTTAATCATTAAAAGGGATTGTGCCATCAAAAACATTGATGGCATATCATTAGGATATGACGTCAATGTCAGACAGGTGCAGATCCTAACTCTGGGACCAACAACTGTCTCCAGAATAGTCCCCCATTCTGAATGGAGAGGTGGCCACACTTGCACGATTACTCTCCATGTTAATGGGAGTTCCAAATAAAGCCGGCCACTTTTCCATTCAGAATGGTGGATTTTGGGGGCTCTTTTTGGAGCAGGTCCCTGATGTGAGACTTGCACCTATCGGACACTGATAGCATATTTTTTTCAATATACCATCAATGTTTGTGATGGCAAAACCCCTTTAACAAATAGACCCAATAGCAAAGAACGTAAAGAGCATGTCATATTCTGGCAGAAGTAGTATAAATATCATAGAAAAGGAAGAACTCAAGTTCAAGTAAGCGGGACATTAAGTCAGTCTAAAAAGATTAGCTAATAGATGGAAAGATCTGGTCATGCCACAGAATATTCGAAGGAAGAACTGATGAGTTTAGCCATGGACCTCATAATCCTTTCAATCCATTCATTTTCTGATCTATCCCTTTAGTGGTTTCAGTATTACATAGTGTGACAGACCGGCTACATGTAGTTGCCTTTTGCTGTGGCCTTGGTGGAATAAGAGCTGGTCATATATATTGTCAGCCACACTAAGTGGTTGGCAAAGGTGTATCGTTAGTTTGGCTTTTCAGACGTTCCTGGGTTGGCTCTTATTGGGAGTAGACAATGTGTTGGGTGGGTGTCTATTCCCCATGTTCCAGGCCACATTTTGGATAGGGCTCGGGCGTCCTATAAAAAGCCGGGGCCTTCAGGTGTACAGGGGGGCGTGGTCTGCTAGCTGGTAGTGCAGCAGAGGAGTCGGAGAGAGGCTGTGGCCCCCGGAGGCTTGAGGGAAGCCGTTACTGTACTGGAGAGTGCAGGATGTGTGATACTGGACATTAGGTCCAGACAACGTGTAGAGAGGGAGCTCTATGTTTAGTTAGTGGTCAGACGGCCGAGGATTTTATTTATGTGTTTGTATCTGATGTGCTATGCCTGAGCAATAAAACAGGTGAAAGCCTTAAAGAAGTCTTTGTCGGTGTGCCATTCGCGTACCAAAGCGGCGATCCTGTGAGCAAAGTACCCCCAGGCCGGCCCAGAAGGGTGTCCGGACGTAAGCGAGGCGTCACATATGGTGGAGGATGCGATGGGCATAATTGGCACCGACTAGACCTGGTTGGCACAATATACGTGGCGCAGTACATAAAGATTGGCACTAATTGACTGTGCACAAAGCCGTGCAGAAAAAAAAAGGGGCAGTTTGCATAGGACTGCTGCAGTTTACATAGGACTGCTGGATGTTCGCTCTGTGTGAGCAAAGACTTCGCTGAAGAGACTGCCTCAGTGGAGCAGGAGACTGTCTCGGGAGAGATAGGGGACGCACCCCAGTAAAGAAACTGTCTTGCTGCCTGGAAAAATTTTGTTTCGGCTATGGAGGACATCTTTGAGTTGGTGTGCCGCATGACCACCCAGCCAGCAGTGCCACAGTACCTTGACCGACCAAAGCCAAGTCGTCCTTCCAAAGGAAAGTCCAAGTGGCGCAACAAATCGCAGCAACGGAGAACCGCCACTGTCCAGCAGGAGGAGCCGTGCTGGATGGGCCATAGAGCAAGATCTGCTCCTGAGGGTCCGGTGATCTGCAGGTCAGAGGATGTGCTGCCACGGATGCATTGGCTGCTGGTGGATGGTCTCCCACTGTGGGTGGACATGGACTGCCGCCAAGATGTTTCCAGAGTGCACCCGGACATCGCACCTGGTATGGAGACCCGACCAGACACGGGTAAGACTGTTCCAATGTATTTTGAGACCTGTTGTGGTACTGTCGTCCATTGGCTAGAGGTGTGTGAAAACCTACAGTCCGGGTGTTTACTTGGCAGAGACTTCCCCCATTTTGAGCACTTGTGGACATCCGCGAGGGTGTCAGGCAAAGGAAGTGACTGTTCCTGGGAAGTGCCCCCTGAGGAGTATGCAGTGCCTGACACAGAAGAGCCTGGATTGGAGTCTCAGAGAGTACCTGAGACTGACAAGGTTTATGTTGGACTGGAAGATTCTAATGAACTCTGTGTATGGGACATGTGCCTAACATTACCTGCTGTGTTGTCTGTGGGACAGGGTAACACCTCTGCTACTTCCAGTGTGATAAATGCTGTGTCTGTTGAAAATGCTAATAATGGGTTAAACAGAAGTGTAAACCATAGCTATGCCACACAGCCTGAGCAGGGGGATGTTAGCTGGGGCACAAGGTCAGCTCCAAGTAGTGCGTTCCTGTATGAACAAGCGGCTAGAGGTGCTGCAGCAGAGAGCAGCTCAGGAGTGCCCCTAGAGGCCATGTTTAACAGTGCTGAGTCTATAGCAGAGAGTGTATGTCCTGGGGTGCATGACAATTTGAAGACATGGGTTAACACTACAGAGTCAGGAGGAGTTAATGGGGTTGCCCCTAGCAACATGGTATCTCCTGCACCTTCTGCTCTAAAAACGTATGAGTGTGCGTGCCCTGAAGTTCTGTGTGAAGGGTGTGGAGTCCAGTTGGTCAGTGTGTCTGCCAGTGACCCCAGCGCACTGTGTGTACCTGATGGTAACTTGCAAGTCACAGGTAATGCGTGCCCAGGGGCTGATAGCCACCAGTTCTGTGTGACTGCTGTTGGTCCCAGGGAGGAGCTTTCATGTTTCAGTGTGCGGCCTGGAAGGGAACTGGAGAATCCTAGGGAGGTTTGCACTTCTACAAGGTGTGAGGAGACAAGTTTAAAGAGGGTGTGTCCAGACTCTGGTGAAGAATATGCCTGCATGAATGAAACCTCAGATACCTGTGTAGAGAAAATGTGTGCTGAGACCTTTTGTTCTACTGATTTCTCTAGCTTCAGTGGTTGCTGTATTGCCAGTAGCTTGTTCTGCCAAGGTCACAAAGACTGCATGAGGGAAAGGGAGTGAGCTGCGAGCCCCACGGCTGGGTTATGCTTAAACCCTAGTGGAGGAGGTAGGGGGTGTAAATCCCCAGATGGAAAAAGAAGTCCCTGTTTTAGGCAGTGAAAAATTTTTTCCCTTACGGTGTGGAGAAACATACTAACTTATCCCTGAGGTATTATTCCTGGGTTTTGGGGGGCGAATGGCAGTGGATGCCTTTGAAGCCAATGTCGCTAAAACCTCGGAGATAAAAAGGTGACTGAGTTCCCTAATGTGAGCACGGCCTTTTGGTATGGGGGGAGAGAATATAAAGATAAAAAGTGGGGTTTGGGTTATACAGAGATGGGCAAATTTCTCAAAAATTCGTTTTTGGTCACTTCGCCGAATTTTCCCGGAAAAATTCGTTTCGTTCCGAATTACTTGGGCACAGCGTTAAAAACAAAATTTCCAGGCTGCCGGGCCTGCAGGGTGTGTAGAAGTTGTCCCATGCTTAAATATGCAGAGGGAGTTTGGGTTTTGTCTTATAAAATGTTGGTTTTATTTGGGGACGCAATGACTGCCGCCGCTTTAGAATCGCTTCACTATAAATTCCCCGGCATTAAAAGGGGGAAAAAACTGCCCAAAAAAACTCAAGCAGGAATGTAGCTGATAAAGTCATGCCAGAAAAGCTGGAAAAAAACAAGTGAGAGCTGGGGCAACTTAGTGACAGAGGTGGAGGTGACGGCGGGGGGCCACAGCAGCATGAGGTCAGGCATGGCACAATGACTTTGGAGGCGGGGAAAAAGTATTAGGCCCCAGAATGGACAATCCCCCAGTGTGGGGTCACGGGGCAGCAGATGAGATCAGGAGGGGACAAAGACATTTGGGGCGGAAAAAACAGTATTAGGCCACAGAGTGGCCCCAAACCACAGTGTGGAGGTCACGGCCCGGGAGCAGTATGAGATCAGGCAGTGGCACAATGACATTCGGGGGTGGCAAAACAGGGGGAAGCCACAGAATGGTACAATGACTGAGAGCGGGGTCACGGCGGGGGAGCAGCATAATAGCAGGGCACAATGACACAGTGTGGAGGGCACGGAGGATACAGCGCAGCATGAGGTCAGAGAGTGGCACAAGACATTCTTTGGAGGGGGGAAAAAAAGAGGAAGCCACAGAGTGGCACAATGATGAGAGGGAGGTCACGGCGGCAGCAGCATGAGGTCAGGCAGTGGCACAAAAGTCACAGTGTGGGGGAATGGAGCAGCCACAGCAGTAGCATGAGGTCAGGGCAGTGGGACAATGACACATGTGGATTCACGGCAACAGCAACAGCAGCAGCAGCATGGGTTCATGAGTGGACAATGAAGAGTGTTGAGGTGGGGGGGGAATACCAGTCCCTGGTAAAGATGTTGGTAGGCAGATGGGGAAACTGGCGCAGATGTGTGGCATCAGGCGGGTGGCGGCATCAGAAAGGGGCTGGGAAGGTAGTTTAAAAACCCAGACTGACCCAAAGTCTTTTGGTGTGTGGAAATCCGGGCCCGACCCCCACGCCTGATTAAATTTTGGGACAAAGGTCAGTCGTTCCACATTTCCCGGGGAAACAAGTGGGTTTCCCCTGGGGTAGTTTGGCCCCCCCCCCGGCATTTTGAACACCCGCTCTGGCCACACTATTTCCCGGGCGGGAAACACTTCTCCACTGCAAACTCGGAAAATTTGGGGGCCCAAACACACCCATTTTGGGGCTGCCCAGTATTTTCCAGGGGGAACCCTTTCAAACTAAAGGTTTGGCAGGGGTGCTGCCCAAAAGTAGGGCCCCCAACCTGTTGGTTCGGGTCTGCTCCAGGTCCTGCTGCTGCTCGCTGGCAAATCCCCCTCCTCATTTGGGCCCGGGTAAAGGAAAGGGTGTAAACGTAAACTCCAGACAAGGTTAAAACTGTTGGAGCTAGTACAGCCCCTCCCCCCCCCCCACCTTCCCCCAGCAGTGGGTTGGGCATTTAGTACGTGAGCGTGGGGAACCACCCCGGTCAGCCTGTCAGGGAGGGAGGGATTTTCGCACTAGGCAGCCCCCAACTGATTTACGGGGGGTTTTTCCCATAGTTTTTGGGAGTTTGCCCTTCCTCTCAATAGTTGGGAAAAAAAGGCTCCCATTTTGGGGGGCCCCGGTTGCGGGGGTTCCAAATGGGGTGGAAAAGCCAGGGGGTCTTTTCCCTCTGCCGGGGGGCGGGACTATTCGGCGGGTCATAGCCGGGGCAAATCAGCATGCTGCAGGCCATTGCACAATGACTCCGGGGAGCCCCCCTGCCCCCAAATCTCATTTAAATACTGCCACGGTGCTGGGGGTCATCTCCCTTTCCTTTTTTTCCTCTCTCCATCCCCCTCCTCCCTGTTTCCTCCTCCTCCTCTTTTGGGTCCCCTGGGTAGAAAACCCACAAATTTTTCCCCCAGACAATGTTCTCTTCCCAATTCCTCCTCCTCCCCCCAAATTTCGTCCCCCCCCGGCCCTCTTGTGGCCACGAGATTAGTCGCCACGTCTCCAGCCCCCTTCCCCAAATAATTTTGTTTTTTCTCGCATCTTTTTCCGGGGGACATGAAGCAGTGGAATGATGTTTTTTCATCCCGTAGTCCTGGCGACTGAAAAATTTAAGCGACTCCTCAAATTCCCTTCAACAACGGCAGGTGTCACGCATGAGCTCCATTGGCT
>JAODAL010081408.1:0-11915 GCA_025379985.1 Phyllomedusa bahiana | reverse complement strand
TTATTTTTTGATGGGTTTAAAGGTCATCGTGGTCAAGACAGGGATGTAATGGTCTGTGACTTTTTTTCTGTGGCTTTAAACCTAAGTGTTCCCCTAAGATTAGCATGTTCCTTTTTGATTTTGGGGATTTTAAATTTCCAGCTTCCCACCCTTTTGGGGTTAGAATAAAAGTGTTGTTACTTCCCATAGATTTTAATGGCCAGGGGGAAACATTATGACTAGGGAAATATTTTTTTATAATTGCCGATTTCGACTACGACCCGATGACGATACCCAACTTAATCGCCTCATAATAAACAAAATAATTCGGGGAAAAAATGATAAAATTTACTTACAGGGTAATAAAAAGACCAAACAAAGACACTTATAACAATGATTAACAAAAATAACAATTGTCTCCTTTCCTTTAGTGCACAATATACACATAAGAAGAAACAGTGTGTTAAACAACACAGTATGCAAATATGCACTAATAATATGTGTTAGCAGTTAACCCTAATTCTTTTTTTTTTTATTGTTGAAGCACAAAAAAAGAATAAAAACATTTTAAAAGTAGAACAGTACACAACGATAAACCTGAGGGGTAAACACCATGATAAGCTCTCTCCTCTGAAACCATCATTGGATATAAATACATTAAATTACATTTTTTTATGAGGAAACAAAAAAAAGGGGTAAAAGCACTAAAACAAAAAGCATGTTTTAAAATTTAAAAAAATAATAAATGCTATAGATAAAAACCAGTGAAAGTCTCCATATTTAGGAGTTAAGTCCCTTCAAATTCCACACAAAATAATCACCAGCTTTGGCTTCCGTAGTATTATTCTCATCAAGAAAGTCTTAGTTTTTAAAGAACCACACCTGTTTTTTTTTCTCCTGTACATTAAAAAATTTAAATTTACGTATGCTTATCTAACAGTTTTGATTCCGCACAAAACAGATTTTGCTTTTTAACAGTCGTGTTGGCATAGGACCCACTCTATCTTAAAAGACACTGTGCTTTTATGTTGACAGGGGTCATCACGCTATAATCCAGAACTTTAAAAACCCACCCATGTTTTACATCATGATAGATTCACTTCTGGGTCACACAACCATGATTTTTTCATCAGCCAGATGCAGGTCGACACCCAGACAGCGGGGAGAAATTCGTACACGGGAGGTAATTAAAATTACCAGTTACAATTTCTAATGAACCAAAGGGGAAATAAAGGAATGATCTTTTAAGCTCTAGTACCTTGTCTGAATTTTAATCCCAAATCACTTAAAGGGAGTCCCCCCTAACCTAAGGGCTCCCAACATACCCAAAAAATTTGCTTTTAAGTAAGACTTGGTAATATGATATTTTGCACACACATTTTGATGTAAGAGAGCTTTTTCCCACGCCTTTTTTACACAAAAAATTTAAATTAAAAAGCTTTAACAATTTTTTATTTGGGTAAAGGAAGCACTGAAGCACATGGTATGTTTTTTGCATTTGTTATGCTTTTGCACGAGAAAAATACGGAGCGCAGCATTTGTTACATGCCCGTATTTAATGAAAAAAAATTTGGGCAAGACAGGATTTGCCCATCAGATTTTTTTAGCATGGAAAAAAAGCGGGTGAATTACCAAAAAGAAAGTACCCCCCCCCTTCTGTTGCATGCACAAATGTAGACAATCTTCCCCAAGCAATCAGCCATACACACATCCTTGATTAATATGCAGTTCAAATGGCACACATATGCCCAAATAGATGTTACTACCAAATAACATAAATAAAGGATCATACAAATATAAGTGAAAGTGCCATATTAAAATACACTTGTTTTCTTTTCTCTTCTTTGTCCAGCAAGAACAAACAAAAATGTTAAAAGGGGTATTTCTAGCTCTTTGATTAGCTTTAAACATGTAGGCAAAGGCAAAAAAACATTATTATCAAATTTGATTGAGCCATTTTTATCTATTGCTTGTTTACAGATGTTTTCCTAGGTCACTGTGGCAGTGGTTGGGCTGGTGGTGACTCTTCAGGTTGTGTTTTATCACAGAGAGAGCTTATGAGAAAAACCCTTTTAAAATTAGGACAAAGATTTGGGACCTATCCTTGCGTCAAGGCTGTAAATAACACTTTACTGTGTATTTAAATAAAAAATACAGCTTGCTATTCATATTATAGCAAACACTTGTTGGACATTCTTATTTTTTTTTTCAACCCTCAATCACCACACAGCCCTAAGGGAACACTGAGTTTAAATCTCATCATTTTGCAAAACTTCCCATACCTGGAAAAATGGAGCCTAAGAAGCTGTGAAAGCTTTCTTAAACAGCCATTTTTTTTAAAACCTCTTTATTTATGCACATTGGCATTGACAAAGCAGTTAATGTTATCCACCTATATAATAGGTATTTTGCACTCCATTAGATAATTAAATTACAATTAATCTAATAAAACTGAGCTTCTAACTCCTTTCCTGATAATAGGAAAAGTAAATGTATTGGCATTCCAACAATCAAGGTCTACCTTTTAACAATTTTTTGCAAACCAGAAAGCAAAAAAATAAATTATTAAGCCATACAGCTCATACAAAAAATTATAAAAACTAACCCCCTTTTTTTTTCTATATGTTTTGAAGGCTTTACAGGAGCAATCTAGGATAACTTTAAGGTAAGTCTTTATTATTGTTTTTTAATTTTCTCCTCTTTTGCTTTTACTATAAATAGACCTTCACTATCAATAAACATAGTTTTCATTTTTTTTTTATACTCACCAAAGTCATACTATTGGTGCTACTTTAAATATTGCTGTTAAACTAATTGATGCTTGTATTATTTTTTTGTTTTTTTTTAGAATTCACAAAACCTGGGGACGACACCTCAGTGCTCCATCCCCGGCACTTCACCTCCCTCTCCCTGCCCTCCTCCCGTGCCCGATGGCTTTTGTTAAGCATGCATGTTCCCACTCCCTAGGGGTGGGAATGTTTCCCCAAAATTTAAAAAAAACCGTGCATCGGGAATTGGAGATTTCCGGCAAGACCTAATCCTGTGGCCCAAAACCGGAGGCTCTACAGCTCGCCAACTCTCATACTAAGGCCCAAGCATAAGAAATGAAGACCTCCCGCTATCTTCAACCCTGGAGATAAAGTCTGGCACTCGTCTAAATATGTCCGTTCGAAGATTCCCAGCATCAAGCTGGGCACAAAGTTTCTGGAACCATTTGAAATGATCAAATGCCTTAATCCTGTAGTTACAAACTCCTTCTGCCACCATCCATGTGCACCCCAAACTTCTTCCATGTCTCGCTCCTCAGTTCTGGCCTCAACGTTTTCCCAAAACACATGCCCACTCCTAGGGATCGATACACTAGGGGGTAAAAAACCTTTTGGAAAAGAAACCCTTTGGGAAAGCGGTACTACCCAGTGCTGCAAGGAGTTTTTCCCAATCGTTTAGGGGGCTAGAGCTAATCTTCTTGCTCCAGATCTTGTTTCTAAATTTCATTAAGCCAAAAAGATGGGGAGACCTAATGGGGAGGGGTCCTGTTACAAAGCATGCTTCTTTTTTCCCCTGCCGGGGCCCTGGGCATGCTCAGCTTTCCCGTTTCCTTGGGATTCATACTCACTTCCCCTTGCTACTGCATCCATGTGCTCCTCTGCTGTGTGCCGGCTTTTTAGAAATTTAAGGAGCCAGCGTGCCGCTAATTGGGTAGTTGCTGGATGCTGACCTCTCCATTCACTTCATGCCAATTGTTAGTGTTCTTTGGTTTTTATTTGGTGAGAGAGTTAGATATATTCCTGTTATTCTCATGTACAGTGGAGAAAAATAGTATTTAGTCATCCACCAATTGTGCAAGTTCTCCCACTTAAAAAGATGAGAGAGGCCTGTAATCATAGGTACATAGGTATGATGAGAGACAAAATGAGAAAAAAAAACCCCAAAATCACATTGCGGGTTTCCAAAGAATTTTTTTGAAAAATATGGGGGGAAAAATAAGAAATTTGGCAACTACAAACAAGAAAGTTTTTCTGGCCCCCCACAGCCCCTGAAAATTTCCCTTTTAAAAGGCTCCTCTGTCCCCCCACTAAACCCTTTGTAGAAAAGGCACCTGTTTGAACTTTTTAAATCAGTATAAAGACACCTGTCCACAATAAAATAGTCACACCCCAAAAATTTCCACTTGGTAAAAACCCCAAAGAGCGTCAAAGGGGACACCAGAAAAAAAAATTTGTACCCCCTCCCAACAGGCTGGGAAAACTGAATCTGCAATAGGTAACCTTTTGGGTGACAAGGAAATCAAAGGGTTGGGAGCAATAATTAAAAAAAGGGAAAAACATACAAGGCCCTGAAAATCCCCTAAAATTTGGGGTTTCCCGCAAGATCTCACCCCCGGGGGGTTCAAAATGACCCAAAATTTTTGTCAGAAAAAATCCCAAACCAAAAAGGGGGGGGCCCCTATTTTGCCCCTGCAAAACCGGGGCCCAAACAAAACCAAAGGATACCATCATAAAAAACCAAACGCCGCCAGATCCTGCGTGCCGACTGTCCCCCTGTTAAGCCGTACAGTCTGGGCCGTCGAATTTTTCAAAAAAGCTTTTTGGATGATCCAGAAGGGGTATTGGGAAATGTAATAGGGTTAAAGTGAAACCAAAGTAAAAACCCAAAAACTCATGTGTTTGTAGGAGAGAAAAATTTGGGTTGCATCCAAAGAAAAAACCATAACCACTGTGAACCCATTGGGATGCAGCTTTAAATGCTTTGGGACTGTGCCCTCTGAAAAAGGGAAACCGGGGACGCCCTGTCCGTGAACATGAAAGAATAAGGGGGGCCCAAGTATGTGAGTTTTTTGAGTGAAAACCCCCTCCTTTCATCAGAAAGGGGAAATTAAAAGGGTTAAAAACAGGGTTGGGGTTTTTAAATTGCCAATGATCCCAAGCACACCACCGGGGAAAAAAAAGGAGTGGTCGTAAAAAGCATTTCAAGGCCCTCATGTGGCCTGGGCAGTCCCCAAAAAAATTTTTTGGGAAGAAGTTTAAAGTCGGGTGTTCCCCACCAACGGGGCCCAAAAAAATTCCCTGTTCTAGGGGCCGATCTCATGGGGGAATGGGCCAAAAACCACAACATTTGGGGTCCCAAAACCTTGTAAAGAGTTACAAAAAAACATTTGACCTCTTTTATTCCCAAAAAAAAGGATATATAACAAAGTTTTGAGATGAACTTTTTTTTTGATCAAATACTTTTTTTTCCCAAACCTAATTTGCAAATAAATTTTTCCCAAAATCGGGAAAATGTGATTTTCGGTTTTTTTTCTCTTTTTGGGCCCTCCCATAATTTGAGGTCTACCTATGATGTCAATTACAGGCCTCTCATTTTTTTAAAGTGGGAGAACTTGCACAATTGGTAGCTGACTAAATACTTTTTTCCCCACTGTCCCCTTCTTGCCTGTTATCCTGACCACATTGCCAGTTGTCTGCCCTGACCTTCCTGCTTGTCCCCGACTATGTCCCCGTTTAGCGATTTTGTCCCATGCTATGCCCCGGGCACCACCACAAGCAAGTCGCATCAGGGATAGCAGTCTGGTAGACTCCCACTACAGAAGCCCAACCTGCTTTGCAGCAGGCTCTGGTGAAAGCCGTGTGGCTACTTAGATTCTTCCCCCTGACGTGACTTATACCACCGCTTGCGGTTGTACAGTGAATCCACGTTCCTTGTGACAGGAATCACTAATGAACATTATATTTTACCTGGTTTTACCACTTTTCCAAAAATAATCTATTCCTTCTTTCACTTCCAACATATATTTGGCAGGCTATTTTTTTCTTGTTACATTATCCTTCTGGTAAGAGTTTTCTGTTGTTTAAGAGTTTGTTGAAGTTAAGTGAACATAAGAACAAATTGGTCACAAGTAAAAGAACATAGGTAAGAGGCGAAAGCATAATATACCATAATTAAACTTTATTCAAGTACGTTGTACTTGCAAAACACATCTTCATTGCTTTATTGTCACAATCAACAGTGCTATGATCAGTGGTCAACTAGAATTCTTTTTTACATCTGTCTTTTCTTGTAGCTTTTGTTTGGAGTGGTTGCATGGCAACTGTTCACTTACTTTGCTTATCAGCTAACCATGCATGCAGCCTTTGCCCATTAAGAGAAGAATTAACTAATTGCTAGTCGATCTCTTTAAGCTCCTGACTTGGCTGCTTGAGGGTTAAATAGTGGAAGTTCCGTCCGTCTCTGTCTTTGTCTTGTGTGAAGTCTCCAGTGTGTTTGTGTTTTTAGTCCTTATATGTCTAATTATATTTTCATAAATTCTATTGTGTAGTTCAGTTGTGCCAAGTAGTAGTATACTCTTGTTTCTTGTCTTAAATTCATGAGACTTAAAAGATTCCAGCGATTAAATGAACATTAAAATGATTCCGACTTTACCCTCAAAAATACATTAAAACATCAACATAGTGAAAATATACACAGGACAGAAAATTACAATTGCTTACACATTTAAAACACTTTAGGTGTTCTTAGTCATAGTGGTATTGCGTATGTATCACAAGTAAAATTTAAATAATTAAATAACAATGGGAGCAACATACAATATTAGCTCACCTGGGGAACAAATACTCTTTATTCACATGCAGATGCTCCGAAGACACAAACTCCCGGAAGTGACACATAATAATAATCATAATAATAATAATAATAATAATTTTTATTTATATAGCGCCAACATATTCCGCAGCACTTTACAATTTAGAGGGTGTAAAATACGGACATTAACATTAAAAGAAAATTACAAATGAGACCGAGGTATGAGGACCCTGCTCGCGGGGGGGAGCTTACAATCTATTTTGGTGTATGGGTGAGACAAAGGGTTTAGAAGTGCTCAGTTTTTTTAATGGTCCAGCCATGTTACATAAATAGGAGGTGGTTTACATAAAAATTGGGTGACCCCCGCCACCCTGACAGTAAAATCTATATAAGATAAGTGCCTGTGAGTGCCTAGTGTAGGGAGTGACAAATGTGAGTGATGGCAGTTTAGGGATCTTGGTGGCCAGGCTGAGAAGATGTTTTCTCAGGGGCCCCCTTAAAACTCTGAGAGTTTGTGAAGTGCCCGATCGTCCATGGTAGCATGTTCCAGAGAATTGGCGCCGCACGTGTGAAATCTTGGAGACGGGCATGGAGGATCGGATGATTGAGGAATGTAATCTGATATCATCAGCCCGAGCGGAGAGCTCGGTAGGGTGGTAGACAGAGATGAGGAGGAGATGTAGGGGGGGCATCACAGTGGAGAGCTTTTATGGGGGGAAAATGATGATTTTAAATGTTGATTCTTTACTGAATGGTGCCGGCAGTGATGACACGGGGGTAGGCATCAAAAACGGCGGGAAAAGAAAGACAACCGGGCGCTGCATTCAGGACAGATTAAAAGGGGGCGAGTTTTGCAAAGAAAAACGAAAGCAGGGATCGTAGTCAAACGAAGTAATAAGAGCAACATAAGGGGGTTTTAGCTTTTTCCACATGAGAAAAGATGGTTTTGGAGATGTTCTTGGGTGCACATGACAGGAGCGGCAAGGGATTGGATAAAGTGTGTTGAGCGATTTCGTTGGCTATCGAATCGGCGAATAAATCGGCCCTAAACGATAAGGTTTTTCGATAGGAGCATCGTTATAGCGATTACCATTTAAAATCTATGGGAGAGAAAAAAAAAAATTCATTATTCACCCAAACAAGCGGAACGAAATTCATCCCCCAAAGCAATGGTACGTGCACATCTTAGGGAAAACACTTAGGTTAAAAAATCACAGAACCCTTTTAAATTACCTGTGGTGAATATAAATTGCTGTTTTTTGATTTACGTGGATGCTGCTAATGAACAAGCTGGGTGCGCAAAAATAAAAAAAAAAACGTATCTTATGTTTTCCCATAAACACCCCGGGGATTTTTTTCACCTTCAATTCACCGTGGGGGACTTAAAAATTGCTGTTTTTTAAAATTTACTGGATGCTGGTCAATGAACAAAGCTGGGTGCGCAAAAGTCAAAAAACTCGTATCTGTTATGTTGTCGTATAATACACGGTATTTTTTGCACCTTTCAATTCACTGTGTATACTTTAGAATTGCTGTTTTAAGATTTTACGTGGATGCTGCGTCAATAAACCAGTGCTGGGTGCGCTAAAGTCAAAAAAAACACGTATCTGTTATGTTTTTCGTTTAACTCACGTATTTTTTCGCTCTTTCAATTCACCCTGTGGTGACTATAGATTTGCTTTTTTTAAGATTTACGTGGATTGCTGCGTCAATGAACAAAGCTGGGTGCGCAAAAAAAAAAAAAAAAGTCAAAAAACACGTATCTGTTATGTTTTCGTATGATACACGGTATTTTTTGCACTTTCAATTCACCTGTAGTGGACTATAGAATTGCTGTTTTAAGATTTTACGTGATGCTGCGTCAATGAACAAAGCTGGGTCGCAAAGTCAAAAACCAGTATCTGTTTATAGTTTTCGTATAATACCGTTATTTGTTTGCACCTTTCAATTCACCTGTGGTGTCGTATAGAATTTGCTGTTATAGGATTTACGTGGATGCTGTGTCAATGAACAAAGCCTGGGTGCGCAAAAGTAAAAAAACACGTTTATCTGTTATGTTTTTCGTATAATACACGGTATTTTTGTGACCTTTCAATTCACTGTGGTGACTTAAAATTGCTGTTTTAAGATTTACGTGGATGCTGCGTCAATGAAAACAATGCTGGGTAAGCAAAAGTCAAAAAAAACACTTAACTGTTTGTTTTGTATGATACACGGTATTTTTTGCACCCTTTCAATTTCACCTATGGTGATTATAGATTGCTGTTTTAAGATTACGTGGATGCTGCGTCAATTGACAATGCAGGGTGTGGCAAAAGTCAAAAAACACGTACTGTTTATGTTTTCGTATGATTACATGTATTTTTTGCACCTTTCAATTCACCTGTGGTGATTATAGAATTGCTGTTTTACAGATTTACGTGGATGCTGCGTCAATGAACAATGCTGGGTGTGCAAAAGTCAAAAACCACGTAAACTGTTATGTTTTCGTATGATACTCGGTAATTTTTAGCACCTTTCAATTCACCTGTGGTGAATATAGAATTGCTGTTTTAAGATTTACGTGGATTGCTGCGTCAATAACAAACCTGGGTGAGCAAAGTCAAAACACGTAATGTTAAGTTTTGGTATAATAAAACGGTATTTTTTGCACCTATCAATTCACCTGTGGTGAATATTAGAATTGCTGTTTAAGATTTACGTGGATGCTAGAGTCAATGAACAATGCTGGGTGCGCAAAGTCAAAAACACGTAAAACTGTTTATGTTTTCGTATGATACACGGTACTGTTGGCAACAACAAGCTTGTGCTGACTACAAGATTGCTGGATTGTTAATTTAACTGCAAGGTGGATATATCAACTAGTAACAGGTGTAATGGTAAATTAAAATGAACACATATCTGAAATGTATACTGATAATAAAGTGGAGTTTTTGCAGTAACAAAGACGACCTGCAGTTACTAGAAAATGATGTGTATCCAATATAAGTTCAGGCTGGCCCAATATCCAGGAAATATTTCAATAGCAAACTGTTATAATAAAGGATATTCCACTTACAATGTCTACACTAAGTCTTGGTAAACTTATCCAGTGTTCTTTATAGATAGGCATTGTCTGGAGTTCGCCCGCGGGCCCCCCCCTGCATTCCACCGGCCTGAATTTAATCAGCGTAGATGCTGCCTTTAAATTCTCTAGCTAAACTACATAAAATCTTCAAAATCTCTAATTATAACTAAATTGGAAGGTCACAGCTAATAGTAGGAGGTTTTCTCTGTGCAGAAATAGACTAATTTCGGCTGACGCGTTTGGCCCACAGGCAGAGCGCAGGTCCTTTCCCTGTGAGACGCTGAGAGGACACTTGAGGCTGAAACAGGAACGCTGTCTATGTAAACGAGGTCATGTGATTTTTCCAAGCAATCCGAAAACATACACTTCCCATGTCATGAAGTCGCACACACATCTCACCCTGATCTATTCTGTAATTGATTTGCTGGCGCCAAAATTACAGGAAGGCCGAAAAAGGCGCGATTTAATAGATGATGCTCAGATTTTAACCTTATTATCGCATGATCTGAAATTTCGATCACCATAAAAACCTTCCCGATTTCAACTTTGTCGATAAAAATCGCTCAACACTAGATATAAGGGGTGAAAGACAGATTAGAATCTAGTATTACCCCAAGACAGCGGGCCTGTTGCCTAGGTGTTATGGTTGTGCCACACACTGAGACAGAGATAGCAGGGTAGGGTTGGTTAGAAGATGGTGGAAAGACAAGAAGTTGGTTTTAGTGAGGTTTAGTTTCAGATGGAGAGAGGACATGGTGTCAGAAGACAGCGGACAGACAGTCACTGGTGTTTTATAGCAGGGGCAGGAGTGGAGTCAAGGGAGGAGGTGCTATAATTGGGGGGGGTTGTCATCAGCATAGATGATGGTACTGTAAGCCAAATCTGCTGAAGTTTGTCAATGGGGGATGTGTAGAGTGAAAAAAGGAGAGGAACCAAGCAACGGATCCATGAGGAACCTCGACAGCATGAGGAAGAGGAGAGGAGGTTGAACCTGCAAATGAGATACTGAAAGGAGTGGTCAGAGAGGTGGGAAGAGAAACCAAGTGAGAGCGGTGTCCTGGAGGCAATGGTGCTGAGCATGGTGAGGAGAAGGTGGTGATCCACAGTGTAAAAACGCTGCAGAGAGATCCAGGAGAACCCAGCAACGAGTATTTGCCCTGTGATTTTGGCAGTGAGGAGATCATTAGAGACTTTAACTAGAGCAGTTTCTGTGGAGTGTAGGGTGCGGAAACCTGATTGCAGAGGGTAAAGAAGAGAGTTAGTAGAGAATAGCGGATTAGGGAGAGTAGCCAAGCTTTCCCAGGATTTTTAGAGATGAAGGGCAGGTTAGAGACTGGTCGGTAGTTAGCAGCGCAGGATGGGTCCAGAGAGGGCTTTTTAAGTAAAGGGGTTATGATGGCGTGTTTAAAAGGATGGAAAGATCCCAGTAGAGAGAGACAGGTTAAAGATTGCGGTAAGGTGAGAGATGATAGCGGAGGATAGACTGGACAAGGTGGGAGGGAATGGGGTCACTAGAGCAGGTGGGTAGGGCGAACAGACGAGAGAAGCCTGGACACTTCTTCCTCTGTCATTGGGTCAAGGGTGAGAGCAGACTAGAGGACGTGCGGAGGGGAACGGATGGGGGTTTCTTTGGGATGAGATGAGATTTTTTTGCCGGATACTGTCTATTTTGTCTTTAAAGTGAGTGGCAAGGTCTTCAGCACAGAGGTCAGTGACTGGGACCTGAGCTTTTGGGCTGAGGAGGGAGTGGAAAGTGTCAAACAGGCGTTTTGGGTTGTTGTGTTGTGTGGAGATGAGGGAGGTGAAATATTTTTGTTTGGCGCAGTGAAGGGCAGTGGTAAGTGCTTGAGCATGAATTTGTAGTGGAGAAAATCTGCAGGTAGCTTTGACTTTCTCCACAGTCTCTCAGCAGACCTGGAACAGCGCTGCAGAAAGCGAGTATGAGGCGTGTGCCATGGCTGTGGGCGTCTGACTCTGGTGGTGCGGTGTGTGAGTGGTGCCAATATGTCCAGGGTGGTTGAGGGAGTTTCATTGTTACTGCTTGACAGCCAGGTCAGGACAGGAGTCGGAGGAGATTGGGGGGCAGTGAGGACTGTATGGTGTCTATGAGTTCCTGAGTGTTCAAAGAGCGAATGTTTCTGGATGGGTGATGGGCAGGTGTGTCCAGGAAAGGCTGAGAATTGGTAATAGTGAAGGAGATAAGGTTGTGATCAGAGAGAGCATAAGGACAATTAGTGAGGTTTAGAAATTGATGTGTGCTGCAGAAAACCAGATCAAGAGCGTGTACTTT